>CM076571.1:284866387-285105688 GCA_034641835.2 Pinus albicaulis | reverse complement strand
ATTTTAGTTTTATGAAGAAATCACAAAAATTGGGTATGCTTACCTAATATACTCTTGGTTCTATCAAAAAATTTGCAATTAATGTAATAAAACATCCTCTTTCTACTTACACATTTTATCAACTTAATGCACAAATTCTATATCAATTTAACTTTGCCTTTCATTTTAAAGAGATATATTAAATTATTCTTTACAAAAATATGTGTTATACACATCCCCTTGTTTTATCTCAAGTATGACTTACAATGATTTATTAATATATCAACTATCCTAGTTTTCTTTTAAATATTTTATGATTGCCATATATTTACACTAATAACCCAATACATCTTTTGATAAATTATGCCATCACATGTTTCATTATTTGAAGATATAGCACATATATTTGTTATGATATATTATCTCAAGAGTTCACATTTGCTAATTGAAGTGAGAGATTTATTTTACTAGATGTGATTATTTTTATTACTCATCAAAATTGAAATTTTATTCATGCTACTCAAAATAAAATAAAAATTTAAATAACTATACAAAACATTTAAATAATATCTACTCAAATTACATAAATTAAATCCATAGATCCAAATTTAAAATGGATCTGATATGGGTGAACGTGTTATCATATGGTTTTGATACTTAACCTCGTCATTTCGATCACATCGACGGTGACGATTGACGCCTTAGGAATCTACGGTGATGATCAATTAGGTTTACCCCTTCGTGTTTTAAATGACTTTTCTAACCGACAACTTAAACTTTTACGCATTAATTAGGTCTGAAATAGAACTATGCCACTCTCCATCCATATTTGACTCAATTATGGATTTTCGATGTGAATGACAATGAAAATTTAGATAATTGTCTCTCTTCATCCAAGTTCGAACGACTGAACAATTTGCAATTTCAAATGAATGCAAGGAGTTTATTTTGTTTGATGTATTTTCTCACTGTTTTTTCAAGAGTTTTGTAATTGCAAATACACATGGATAATTTTACCCTTGTTTATGCATTTCATTCTTTATCACTCGCAAATTTAATTGGGTTTGTTTTGTTTTGCCCATTCTGCCAACAATATCCACAGGTTATACTCACTCTACGACAGTGTATTATCATCCTCGTAACACCAACTACAGGGTAATAAGAATCTAATTAACCATTTCCTCTTGAATTACCTAAACACAATTGTTCTCTAATTATTTCTTTTCATTCAGGGTTTAATCTTATTGTTAGTGTTCTATTCATTTCCTGTTAGTAATTTTTGTAATATTTCTCTGAAACTGCTTCTGCGAGTAGATTTTGTCACATGGTATTTATTTATCTCAGCTTCGTCTTTAATGACAATCTTATTCTTTTCTTAGGTATCTTCCTTAAAACGCATGTTGCATTCAATTAGGTTTAAAACAATTTCGTTTTTATTCCCCTTCATACTTTTATTGTAGTTCGGGTTTTTAAGCCATCATCCCTGGCCCTACAGTGCAACTAAAGATGTTTTCAAATACTTCGAATCCCATGAAAATTGGGTTTTCATTTTAGGGTAAATTTGTTTAAAATAATGAATAATCCCCATGTATTTCATGGGTTAAGCAGATAAGTTTTTATTGTTACTGTGCATGATTTGTAACCCTATACATTTAATTATGTACACATAGCGTATATGTACTTGTTCTTGCATTTACCCCCTTTTCCTGGAAATATTTCAATGTAATTAAAACCCTAACCCTCTTGTAAAATTTGTATTATTTTTCCTCGGTCAATATTCTTGGCTATTGTATACTACAGTGAGAACATCGATAATACTGATTGATAATCCTATGAATGTCAAGAGGGTTTGTAAGGATTTTACTATAACCATGGTTTATATATATATATAAATTCATAATCCTATGAATATGAAGAGGGTTTGTAAAGATTTTACTACAGCCATTGTTTATATATATATGTATTTTTTTTTAAATATATTCTGTATTTTGGTCAGGTTTAAATAATTTGTTTCAGATTTTTAGTTTTGTTTAAATTTCTAGAATTTTCATTAACAATAAGGTCTTCTCAGCTAACAATACATAAAATTTTATTTTCCTTCCCATTAAAATGAATTCAAGTCCTTATTTTTATTTATTGAACAAACAATAATTATACATATTTTATTTTTCAGGTACTAAAGAGTATATAGTAATTTTCTAGGTTTTTCCTTTGAAATTACACCATGGGGTTTTATTTTCCACTCATGAAGCTTTCAAACTCATCATTCTAGGTCAGAAAATTTCAAACCCTAGAATGATAACTCTGCATGTTTGTGATTAATCCTTCAAGATGTCCCGCTCACGATTCTTGATCTTTTATTTTCTAAGTATATTCTCTTAGTAAATATTAAAATATTGATCTTTCTCTTTCAAATATTTTTTTTAAGCTACAAGCCTATATACTTATTATTGTAATAATTTGTGGGTTTAGAATTACAATGTTAATAGATAATTTTTTTTTGTATATTTTTTGTGGTAATATATAAATGAAATATTTATGTATTGACTTTGTAAAGCTATTATATGGTCATGTAGATTTGCAATGTTAATAGATAAAAAATTTCAGTATATTTTTTTATGGTAACATATAAATGAAATACTTATGTATTTTTTTTTGGTCAAAATGAGTATTATATTATCATTTTGAAATTTACATAACAAAAAAACATAGTTGTATTATATATGAGCATCCAAAGCTTCAAAATAAACAAGGTCTGTGGCTTTCCACAAAGTAATCTTGGATGCAAGCCAAGACACACTGTGCCTATGGTTATTTCAGACACAAATCTGCCAAAAAGAAGTGCAACCCAAAGCCTCATGGAGGAGGATTAGGAGGAACTACTTGTGGAACTCCAAAGAAGCCTACATGGTTGTGGATATTATAATCTATATGTTCAACATAGAAATCTAGTGCTAGAAGGTGAGTGAGTGAGCTTGTATGGAAGACTCTCTATAAAATGGAGAGTTTCTTTCTGCATATGTTGACTATCATTTATGCAAGCAATAAGTTCATTTCTATAGTCACGTGGTCCAAATTGAGTTGAATATGTTGGAGATGGGATGAAATCAGGCGGGCTTCCACTTGGCCAGGAGAGCGATCCCGAGACTGCCATCTGTGCCACATAGTGCTAACTCTCTGTAGACTCCTAGTGAGATCTGGGTTCCCCATTTGGTCTTTGTTCTTCCATGTTTCCATTGAACTTTCACTTGTGCTATGTGTTACACCATTTGTTGGTCATCTAACCTACTATCATTAGATGGACCCAAGTACACCATGTAAGACCAATTTTACCCTAAGTAAAATTGCTTTCACTATGTAAAATAACTTAATAAAACACATTTATTAGGTTGTTTATGGTCTAAACAGGAAACCCCGAAAGGAAATATTAAACAAACCTGTATTTGTTTGATTTTCCTCAAGGAATAATTAATTAAACAATAATTTAATTATTATTCCCGGTCATGTTTAACCCAAAACAAAGAAATTAATTAGATAAATCCTTATTTATCTTATTATTTTCTAGGAATAATTGTTTAAATCTTATTTAAATAATATTCCTTGTTAAATATGACTAAATCACCTATAAATAATTAAATAAATCACTATTTATTTGATTATCCTTCAACCACTTCCTTAAAATGATAAATAAATCATTTATTTATTTATTATTCACAAATAAAGGGATTTGACCCAAGTCAAATACTTTTTCCCTCCAACAAATATAATAAAATACTCCATAAAAGGTGGATCTAGATTTGGTTAATGTTATTTTAATCATGCACCAAGATCTAGAATGACCCAATCTTTTGTTATAAATAGGAGGGTTTTTCCTACCATTCTTCACCTTTTGTTGCCTATTAGATCACTCTGGATCTAAACTCTTGGTCTGACTTTGAGCCATTATCATTGTCATATTTTCCATTATTTGTTGTGTGAGCTCTCTTTGAGTTCTATCTTTGTCTGGGTTTTCTACACCAACAGGAGAGAGAAATGCTAGATCTGAAGTGCTGAGGACTTCCAAGAACCCATCCCATTGAGGAGAATTGGAAACACCTTCTTGTTTTCCTCCCAGGTGCCCTTAATACAAAAATTCTTTCAAAAAAATATTGTTCTTGTCTTGTCTATTGGATGTATGGAGCAAAACCTTACTTTTACTGCTTAATGTCTCTTTATGCATAGATCTGGATTTTTGCAGCATTTGTCTTGATCAACTAACTCCAGATCTGAAGATATTGGCAGCCATATTTGATGTTAGGGCTATAAGTTATGCGTAGCTAAAGTGGTCTTTTTTCGTACACTTCGACAAAAGATTCATACTAACAACTGGCGACTCCACACGGTTTTTCAATTACGACCGCTGTCGTTTTTCATATTCCTGCATATCCAGCTACTTCAGACCCTAGGGTTTCTTTTCAGCTTTTTGTTTTTCCTATTTTTATGTTGTTTTTCACCTATAAAACCCTAAAACATTAAAATTTCTAACTTCCGCGTGTTTCTGGACCTATTGCGCAGGTGACAGACATCAGCCGCAACTGAGACGACAACTTTTTCGGAAATCTGCCGTCGGGACACCTGGAGCTTCAGGTCGCACTTTTCAGCCCAGAAACTGTGACCTGGCCTCCAGGTCGCACTTTTCAGCCCATTATCTGTGACCTGCACAGAAAATAGGTCAGAACCTGCGACCTACCAGTTTTTCTGCTCTTTTTCTGCAATTTTTCTGGGTTTTTCTAAAGCTTCTGTCAGGGTTTTCCAGCCTCTGTCTCAGCCCGTTTAGACCTGTTTCTAATCTGTTTTGCTCATCTAAGTGGGACCATAGCCCCCTAGGGCTTTAGTACCCTCCACTTTTGGTGGAAGAGTTTTAGCTGTTTCAGGTGTCTGATTTTTCAGAGTTTCAGCCACCCCTTTTTCAGATCTGATACCTCCTTTTCAGATCCCTTTTAATAAGCTCTTATCGCTTTCAAATCACCTCCTGAAGTTTTGTTTGGATCTACCTTTAGGGCCTCCTCCTTGTCCCTTCTTCTTTTTGCTAATTTCCTCCTTTTTTACAGCCACCTTGCCTCTGCCTCTTGGCTGTGTTCTGCACCTCTTTTCAGCAGATTTATCCTTTAGATCCCTATCCCTCCCGACCTTAGATCTATTGGCCTCTTTTTAGTGTGTTTTGACTAGATTTTTTCCCTCTTTTAGACTAGTTTTGAGAGACCCGCCTTTTTGGGTTAGATCGATGCATTGTTAGCTGTTAATTTTCTGTTATTTCAGCATTATATACTGTTCTCTGCAGATTTATTTTCAGTTACACAACACACTTTTTCTTTTGCTCTCAAAACGTCAGGGTTTAAAAATTAAAATTAACGCATGCCACACACTCACCCTAAGCGAAGAAGAGCCTGGTTAACACCGCCAGGCAAAGACTTTAAAACATTGTAAAATCAATTGACACTGCACCTTTCTGCCCTTGTTTCAACATTGTAATCACTTGATTCTGCACCTCCCTGCCTTTGTTGGTCGTTCTTCTTCCCCTTGTGCCATGTTTGTGTTGTCACCATTGCACCCCCAAGGCACACATCCCGGAGACTTCTTGGCCTTCACCCTCAGTTTCCGATCGGTCGACCTACTCCTTCCTGTCTTCGTCAAGTTAGTCCCCCTCCGATTCCGCACTCCGACTCCTCTTCTAATTCATTGGGTTCTCCTTTTACTTCTGGTTCTCCCCCTGTCACCTTCACTATGTCTGGTCCAGGGCCTAACGCTAGCAGTAATCTCGGCCCTAATTTTGGGACTACTACTAGCGGAACCGCCACAGGAACTACCTCGGCTGCACCCTTGCTCCCTTACATGCCAGGCCTCAGCCTCCCCGATTTCAATCAGTTGATCAATGACCCTATCCGCCACGATGTTGGTTGGCCTGCTATGCCAACCAAGCTCCCCTCTGACATCCCTAAGTTCGAAGGCCTTGCTGGAGAAGATCCATCCAACCATGTCCGATCTTTCCACATGTGGTGTTCCTCCAATTCCATTACCGATGATTCCATCCGTCTTCGGTTGTTCCAACGCACGCTTACGGGCGAAGCTTCTAAATGGTATGTTGACCAGGCCACCTCTTCCCATACCACCTTTGCAACCATTGCCCAAGCCTTTTTATCTTATTTCCAGCTCCCTCTCCGATACGACACTGGTACAGAGCTTTTGACTTCTTTCCGTCAAACCTCTTCAACCCGCCTTTCCACTCATGTCCAGGAATGGCGGAGAAGAAGGAGCTTATGTCGAGCTCCCACCTTCGAAGATCGGGTTTATATGGACTGGTTCCTTCACACTCTCTTACCTCCCATTGGAAAAGATGTTGCCTCCCATTTCCCTCAAACCAAAGAAGCCGCCCTCCAAATAGCCTTGAAATATGACCTGATCTACGCTTAGTCTGGTTATGTTTATACCGTCCTTCCTGACCTCCCCAGGCCTGGTGGCGCTAACACCCCAGGGGCATCTCATTCAGCCAACGGTATCGTTGGAGCCCTTTCTCATCCGTATGCTCAACCTCCTATGGGCTATGGTCTCCCTTCGGGAGGGGCTAGCACCTCTAGCACTTTTCCCCCTCCAGGTAGCATGTATCCAGGATACGGCATGCCTCATCCTTTTGCCCAAACTCCTTCTTACCTCAATGTTGCCCAACCTAACCATTATCCTTATCCACAGCCTGGTGTTCCAGCTCCTCCAGCATTTGCACTTCCACCCCCCTTGCCTTATCAACCCTAGCAACAGCACCTACAGCCCCCTCCAGGGCAAGTATTTGCACAGCAGGGCACGACTAATCCCCCTTCCTCTCAAATAAGGCAGAAAGGAAATCAAAATCAATCTGCCCCTGGTACTCGTGGACCCAATCCTCAAGGTACTGACCCTAACACTGCTAACCAGCAATAGGGTACTCAGCCCAAGCCGGATAGGCCTATTCGCAAAAATAAGCCTTGTTCGTGTTGCGGTGTTTACAGTCATTACACTCACGATTGTCCTCTTCTACCACAGATGTGGCAGATGTGGGAGTCTCAAGCCACTTTTCGAGGACAACATGCCTCCCCTCATGCTCCCCCTAATGTGGCATCTACTCAACTGGCTGTGTTTACCGATCCTTTCCCCCAGCAAGGATTCATGGCTGCCCAACCACCTGATGGACAGGTCACCACTCAACCTGTCCCTTCTGGTTCCTCCGATTACCAGATCCTCATGATGAACTCTGATCCATCTCCAACCGTCAACCTTAACCTTCAAACTCGGTCTCGCCAGTACCCCAAGCCTTCCGCTCAGTCTTCCCCCGAGTCCCCTTCTTTAGGTTCTACAGAGTCTCTTTCGACATCCAATGGTCCCTTACATATCCCTCAACCCAAAGTTGAGGTTCATACCAATATTCCTAAGGGACCCTTACGCCGCAATGCTGCTTCTGTTCGAGCTGCTCATTCGTATAGCATAGTAGATGATTTGGCGCAGTCTCCTGCTGCCATTTCCACATTGGAACTCCTCCAGTCGTGCCCTTCCCAAAAGAAGGCTCTGCTATCTGCCATGGGCACTGTAGATCCTGCTGATGACCAAATGATTGTTTTCGACGCCCATCAATCAGAACATCCCCCTCTTCCTGCTTCCGCCGCCTTCCAAATCCCCGTCAAAATCCGGAACGCTAACGTTTCTCGGTGTATAATTGATGAGGGGGCATCCACCTGTGTGATGTCCGCTTCGGTTTGGAAGCAACTCAGATCACCTGAATTGGCCCCTTCCACGATCACCCTTCGAGTGTGGGACGGCCATGCCTCCTAGCCCATTGGCCTTTTCCGTAATTGTCCTATCACCCTTGCGGGAAAGACTGTTTGCGTTGACGTCGAAGTCATCGACGCCCCTCTTGATTACAACATTCTATTGGGGCGAAGCTACACCTATGCCATGTCTGCTGTCCCATCCGCGGTTTTTCGCAAGATGTATTTTCCTCATAATGGAAAGATAGTCACCATCGACCAGTTGACTTATCATGAGCCAAAGTCTCAGACCTCCCCTGAGACGACCATCTCTTCTGTAGCCAATAAGCAAACCGTCGATTCCTTGACCAGTGTCTCTCCCGGTGTCTACAAAGACTCCTCTTTGCTTGGAACTTTCCCTGGTCTCCCTCCTCCTCCTATCTCTGATCCCAGCTTATCGAATGTTTGCATGATGCAATCGTCTCGAGCTGCCCTTAAGCGACCCGCTTCGGCTAGTCAGCAACCTCAGACTCAACCTCACCCACCGCAACACGCTCCTAGCCATTCATCTCAGCCAGCCGGACCTCCTCCTTCTGGCCCTTCTCCTACAACTGGTATCCCTGAACCCCTCTAACCTCCTGGGTCGGTTCCCCCAGGTCTCAACCATCTCGGAGCCGTCCCTCCTGGTCATTATCCCGCTGGTCAGATACCTTTCCTGGCTCCCCCTCCCGGAGTCTATACGGTCCCCGTCATGGCCACCCTCTCTCTCCCTAACCTGACCCTGGGCATACCCATCTGGTACCTTGACCCTTAAGCCGCTACCCCACCTGGTCACCCCAAACCCTATCTTGCTTTGACACTGGTTCAACCGGTCCCCCTCGCTTCCTCCGTTGCCACCATGCCCCCCACGCCTACCCAGGACCCTGCCCCTATGGTGACAGCTCCAGGAAAGAAAGGCAAAGCTCGCAAGGGGGCATCCAAAGACAACGCCACCCCGACTGACCCGGCTCCTCCTCCGCCCACAAAGCCTTGCGCCTTGTATGATGTCGTCGGTCACGCCACCCATACTTGTCCTGAATTGCCCCGTATTCAACCCATGGTTAAAGTCACGTTCCCTGAGTCTACGGTCCCTGACCCCTCTATTCCGTCCTCGTCCGTAACCAAGAACCCAAAGATTATTCGCACCAACAAACCCTGTGCTTTGTGCGGTGTCCATGGCCATTACTCCCACCATTGTCCTCACCTGATGCATTATCGCGCCTCTTTAGAGGTATTTCGAGAGTATGAGGTTGAACAAAATCAGTTCGCCTCTCCCATACTTGCGCAGTATGCTTCAGGTCAGCTTGAGGATCCCCCCGCTCCCATTGACATCCCCCCCTCTGATGTCCAGATGATGGAGTCTACTACCACCATTCTCTACCTATCATCCTCTATGAGACCCTTGGAGAACATTCCCTTTGAATCCTCCCCTGATGTTTCGCTCGATCCCCCTTCAGCGACCACCCTGGGTTCAACATCATTTGACCATTTGTTTATCTATTCCTCTGTCATCCCCCATGACGATTGGTATGTTAGCCTTTCTTCCTATACAGATGATCTAGGTAGCTTTGCCGCGTCATGTGGTTTCCCTTCCTCTCGTCATCCCCTCTTTTCCTATCCGGATGCCCTCTTGGAATCCTTCTCCACCCATGACCTCATCCTTCCCGCCCATAAACGGGATAACACCACCCATATTTCTGTTGACCTAGCCCGAGTCCCATCCATACCTCCTATAGCCCTCATATACCACCATTTAGTTCGTATATGAGTCATCGCCATCCTGCCCATCGTACTCCCTCCCGCAGTTGCCGCTCGATGTCTACTATACACTCACGCTACCGTCATTGTTCCTCCTCCTCCCATTTTTTGTCTTGTAACACCATTCCGCAGGACCTCCCGTCCACCACCTATATCGGTTATGCCGATGGTGCAAGTCGTTACTCCCGGAATCTAGCCTTAGCAAGTTGGGCCATTTTTACCCCCTTGCATGCCCTTGTTCTATCAAACGGGGTCTGCATTGGTACTGCCACCAACAATCAGGCCGAATATGATGCAGTGCATGGTCTCTTAGCCGATGCCCTCTCTCATCGCATCCTCCATCTGCATGTTCGTTTAGATTCCATACTTCTTGTCATGCAACTAAATGGTGTCTATCGTGTGCATAATCCTGTGTTGTTTAGACAATATTTACGAGTGAAACTCTTGATACGTGAATTTGAAACCATAACTTTCAACCATGTACCTCGAGAACAAAATCACTATGTAGATAGCATTGCAAACCATGTTCTAGATTGGCATTTATCACACGCATTTTATACAAGACAATAACATTCATAATCATTAAAAAATATGCATATCCATAATATGTGTCACAAAACATGTGTTTAGAGTCCATCTACTCTGATACATATGACATGCCCATAGCATGTTACAAAAAACTCAAAACTGGGGGCACCACCTGTCCCTACATACACACTAGGGGGCACCACCTGTCCCACACCTAATCACTATCTGGTGGATCCCGAGCCAATGGCTCTGCTCCTGCAGCCTGTAGATCACGTATCCCCTGACCGGCCATCGCCTTGCGCCGCATGACACCTCTCCATTCCGAGGGTAGACCAATACATGGCTCTATGTACTGGTCATCTAAGTCTTGCCACCCGCGCTCTGAAACACTGCTCAGCAACCTCTCGCATCTACGACAGATGTCCTCCAGGAGGGAGGCCGCATCCTCATTATGCACTGCTCTCAATCCACTTGGGCCTGCAGCTCCTGATGCCGCTGGTCGTCCCATATATCCGGCCTATTTTACCGGAGCTATATCTGCATACCAAAAGTACATGAATCAGTACCCTATCTACTATTCAATAACTTTAACATGCCCAAAAAGAGTAGTCACTTGTCACTTACCATCGGGTCCCCATACTCGACCAGGCGGAAGTGGTAGGTCTGGATCCCCACAATAACTCATCCCACTATAGGGATAGTCGTCTATGTATAATGGCATCTGATCCCAATGGGCAAAGAACTCAGGTCGAAACACCCGTCCAACCGCCCCTCCTCCTCCTCTGCATAGTAGTCGCCCCCACCGACGCATCCTGGGCTCTCTCGGGCCCCCATCTGGGAGCTGTATACGAGGTCGTAAGGTCGGGATATTCTTAAAAAAGAAGGCACACAATAAAGTCCCATACGAGCAATCGTGGTTCACTTGCCGCTTGCAAAGCGACAAATGTCGTTTTAACGACACCAACATCATTTGGGCCCACCCATAGTAGGTCCCACTCAACACGCTCTCCACAATCATCATCTGCCCCCCAGTGATGTGATGGAGCGCCTGGTTGCCTAGGATTCGCAGCACCGCTGCGGCCACTGCACGGGTCTCTAATCTCTCTAGGTCCCCGATCGATATCTGAGTCCCTTTGACTTGGAGACCCGGTCGACAATGTCGCTCCACAAACTCCATGATGTTCCGCCCCCACGGTAACACTGGCTGCGTATTTCCCACCATCCCAAGTGGCGGGAGACTAGTCAGGAAATACAGATCATGGACTGTCAATTTGATCCTGTGCCCTTGCACTACAAAGACCTCATGATCTGGATCCCAATAACTGACAATCCGGGTCAACAAGGGCTCCCCAGCTCTCATCAAAGGGTTCTCCAAAAACTTTAGAACCCCAAATTTGGCCAATACACGACGGACACCCTGATCTACCTGGATCTCTGACCGTAATGTACCCAGGTCTCTCTCTCTCCAGTTGACCTGTATATCTGCCATATCTGCACAAACACATCATCTTTGTCAGTATACAGATAGGAAACACTGTAACATATCACAAAAACCCAAATCTCAGCCCTCAAACAACACTGAAATCTCATTCATCCTCCAGGTCGCATTTTTTTGCCCAATCCTGGGACAGGTTGCAGTTTTTGGCTCAAAACCTGCTTCCCAGGTCACAGTTTTTGGCCCAAAAAGTGCGACCCGGCCGTAGAGGTGAAAGAGGGTCTGTTCCTGAGATTCTGGGCCCTAATCTGAACTTTCAATCCATCAAAATGAAAGAGTAAGGTTAGGCCTCTTACCTGCAACTGACGGATCTCGATTCCAACGGTCGGTTTGTCCGCTACGCTCACCGCAAGATTTAGGGCCTTCTCTCCTCTCTACATTCACCACAGCAACACTAGCAAATGAGTGAATTTGGAGGGAAAACTGCCTTATTAAAAGAGAACCCTTGTTTTTTCTTTCGCCTGCTGCGACCACACCGTAGCTCCATTTGAAAAACCGTCTGCACCGCTGGAAATCTCTCACCGAGCCCTCAAACGGGTATCTATTAGTTTTTTTTGATTTTATACTTCACCAGGACACATTTTGTCCAAGATGGGTCACTTCACCTCCCCCCAAAATCGAATTTCCTCACTTACAACACTTGTACTTGGGGCACCACTTTGCCTCCATACTTGTCTTTGTTCGTGTCGATTTTCGTCATGAGATGCCATCTTGTACTCATGTTTTCATGGTCCCCCATGGGACCTTTACTGTGTGGTAGCACCATCGATTCGCCCTTTTTTAGAGCATCCAAGTTGAGTCATCATCACTTTCATGGAGTCTATCTCGAGTCCCTTTGTACCCCGCTATAGTCCTCCATCCTTCATTGCTTGGTCTCTCTCTTGTGTCGCACATTATGGTCGCCAGTCCCACTGTCCCCTATCCCTTATGATACTGTGTCATTCACTTCCATGTCATTCATGCCCTTTATGATCTAGCAAGGGAAGTCGTCCATTCGCTACTCAGTCCCCTCCATTCCATCATCATCATTGGTATTAGTATGTCCGTCGCTCTACAATTTTCTCTCGTGCCTTAGTTGAGGATCTCTCATTGCCTCTGCTCATGAGACCTCCTTCTGTCGACATCAGCTCCTTCATTCTAGAAGACAGGTCTAGAGGGCGGTGTACCTTGGTTCCAGCTTCCACTCTTGTTCGGTGCCTCGGATCAGGCAAAGGGATCTCTCATTTCCCTTTGACTTGATTGTTTATCCACTCCAGCTCCTTTCAGCATGATCGAGATCTGTATACTTGAAGGTTTAGTGATGCAGCAGCAGCTCTTGGTGATTCCTGGGTGTGTGTGAGATTTCTCGGCCCTCATGAGGGGGTGGCCCTACAGGTAGCCCCCCACATGCCCGGATGACCTCTTCATTGCAGCCCTCGATGCAGCTCCATATATTTGATGATGTCGGCCTTAGCTGCTTAAGCCTCTTACGATTACCATGTGGTGATTTTGTGAGCCACTTCAGCATATGGGGGCATTTGGGTGTTTTGTGTCTCATGTACTCGGATATTCATGTGTAAGTCCTACACTATTATCCCGGGCACAACATGTATAATAGGATCTCTAATTGTATTTTATAAAACCATGTTTATGCAGAACACTTTTTGGTTGGTCTTTTTCTTTTGGACACACTATGGATTTGTACTTTTTCTCGAGGGCATAGGTATGCCTCCCCTTCATGTTTATACAGTACCCTCTCATAAAAAAGAACTTGTTGCACACTGCCAGTCTCGTCTCCTGGGAGTCTAGTTCTTCAGCACATTAGTCTACCTTACATTTCTCTCTCTGACTTCCCTTTTTTGATGTCTGGTGATTGAGTTCTTACAACGTACTTCGGTCATACGATTTGCTCCTAACACTCGCACGCTGGGGGGCAATCTGTTACACCATTTTTTGGTCATCTCACCTAATATCATTAGATGGACCCAAGTACACCATGTAAGACCAATTTTACCCTAAGTAAAATTGCTTTCACTATGTAAAATAACTTAATAAAACACATTTATTAGGTTGTTTATGGTATAAACAGGAAACCCCAAAAGGAAATATTAAACAAACCTATATTTGTTTGATTTTCCTCAAGGAATAATTAATTAAACAATAATTCAATTATTATTCCTGGTCATGTTTAACCCAAAACAAAGAAATTAATTAGATAATTCTTTATTTATCTTATTATTTTCTAGGAATAATTATTTAAATCTTATTTAAATAATATTCCTTGTTAAATATGACTAAATCACCCATAAATAATTAAATAAATTATTATTTATTTGATTATCATTCAACCACTTCCTTAAAATGATAAATAAATCATTTGTTTATTTATTATTTACAAATAAAGGGATTTGACCCAAGTCAAATACTTTTTCCCTCCAATAAATATAATAGAATATTCCATAAAAGGTGGATCTAGATTTGGTTAATGTTATTTTAATCATGCACCAAGATCTAGAGTGACCCAATATTTTGTTATAAATAGGAGGGTTTTTCCTACCATTCTTCACCTTTTGCTGCCTATTAGATCACTCTGGATGTTTATACTTGGTCTGACTTTGAGCCATTATCATTGTCATATTTTCATTGTTCTTTGTGTGAGCTCCAAGCTCCTTTGAGTTCTATCTTTAATGGGTTTCTACACCATGAGAGAGAAATGCTAGATCTGAAGTTTGAGGACTTCCAAGAATATCCATTGAGAGGTGGAAACACTTCTTGTTTTCCTCCAGGTGCCATATCTAAAAATTCTTTCCAAAAAATATTGTTCTTGTCTTGTCCTTGGATGTATGGAGAAAAACCTTATTTTTGCTGTAATGTCTCTTTATGCACTCGTCTAGTTTTTTGTAGCCACTTGTCTTGATCAACTAGCTATGATCTGAAGATATTGTGACCATATTTGATGTTAAGTATAAGTTGTTATTGATAGCTAAAGTGGTCTTTTTTCGTACACTTCGACAAAAGATTCATACTAACACTATGTCTCTATTCAGGAGCATGACTATCCTCTAGTCTAGAATACATAGTGGTTCTGGTAGGAACTCTCCCTATTTCCACCTATATAACATTCCAATCAATTATATCAGTTGGCTAATATACATATTTATTCAAAAATAATATATGAAATACATTATGAACTTTCATATTTTCTCCAAGGGCAAGCTCATAAGCACAATACAATTTTGGCTAATACTTCAAAAGGTCCACAATATCCAGGTGAAAACTTGGCATAATTTCAAAGTCTATGTGTTCTTCTATTTTATTTCACTTTTAAATATACATGATCTCCCACATTGAAATCTTTTCAAATATGTGTAACTCTTTTGTCAATCTTGGCCTATTTTTTAATTCTTATTGACTTGTTTAGCCACTTCTTCCATCTCATTTAATATATTTAGTCTCAATTTTAACTCATCTTTAAGATGGTCCCAACCACGTCCCAACTTAGAGGAAATTTGCATCTTTTGTGATATAGTAACTCAAAGGGGCTCATCTTCAAAGTAGATTGATAATCGTTGTTATAGGAAAACTCAAGTAAGTGGAGGTAATCTTCCCACTTAGTTGGCCTACCATAACATACATCATCAACATATATTCTAAGATATGGTTGGTCCCTTATGTTTGACCATCATTTTGAGGATGATAAGTTGTGATAAAGTTTAATTTTGTCCCCATAACTTCAAATAATCCTTTCCAAAATTTAAAAGTAAAATTAGCATCACAGTTTGAAATCACAATTTTGTGCATACCATGGAGTCTGAATATCTTCTTCGTGAATATTTATGATATGTTAATTTCCTTAAAGGTATATTTAATAGGAATAAAGTGTGAAAATTTATTTATTTTATCTGCCACTACCATGATAAAGTCATATTGCCTCCTAGTCCTTGGTAATTTAGTAATGAAATCCATCAATATTGTTTCCCATTTCCATTTTGAATTGGGAAAAGGTTGCAATATCTCTATTGGGTGTTAATGGGAAGCCTTCACTTGTTGACACTCTAAGCACTTAGCCATGTACTCAATTGTCTATGTTTTCATGTTGGGGCAATAAAAAACATTACTCAACATAGTTATTAGTTTTGATAACCAAAACGACCCACTCTTGATTTTTTGTGCAATTAATATAGGATAATTTTTTTCAATTCTGGATCATTAGGAAAGTAAATTTTGTCTTTGTACATGAGTAAACCATGACTATTTACCAAAATATCAATTTCCTCTTCATCTAACACTTCAATTTTCTACATTTTTCTTTCAATTCCGAAGTATTCTTCATCAAAATATGTTTTTTTTAATCTTTTATATCAATTTTATATTGCTAAAACTACATTGATCTAATTTAATTTCTTCTCAAAGAATCAACAATTTTGTCTCCTTTTGTTTAATGTGTACGATTGAAGAATGCTAGCCATTTAGGTTGCCTACCATTCAGATTTGGCTGGTCAAAAATGCATGTGAGGCTAACATTCTCTATGTTTAGCTAAAATTTTGTTCCTATAAGATAATGTCTCCACATTTTTAGATCACATATAATAGATTCTAGTTCTAGCTAAAGTTGGAGTAGTTATTTTTATGATCTTCTAACTTCCTAGATTCATAACTAATTACATGGCCATATTGCACTAAAACACCTCCCAATCCTTCATTAAAAGCATCTATACATGCACCAAAAAATTTATTGGGATCAACTAGTTTCAGGATTGGAGTAGTGGTTGGTAGTTGCTAAAGCTTCTAAAAAATATCTTGACACTTTTGGTTGCACTCAAATTTTGTCCCCTACTTTTGCAAGGAAGTAATTGGGTATGCCAATTTAGAGAAGCTTTTTATGAATCTTATGTAACATCCTATAAATTTGCATAAATGATTTGAAATAAACTATGTCTTTAGGTACTGTCCATTCAATGATAACTTTGATATTTTCCGGATCAACATTAATTCAATCTTCAGACACTACATGTCCTAAATATTGAATTTTCTTGTAGTAAAATGAGAATTTTATAAACTTAGGAGACAAATCATTTCATCCAAGTGTTTGAAGAACAAATTTCAAGTGTTGGGAATGTTCTTCTTTACTTTTAGAATAAACCAGAATATCATCTATGAATACAATGCCAAATTTCTCAAAAAAAGGACTAAGCACACTATTCATCAAGCATATCAAAGTGGTTGGTGCATTAATGAGTCCAAATGGAAGCACTACAAACTCATAGTCTCCATATCTTGTCTTAAATGTTGTTTTGTGACTATCATCCTAATATGATGGTATGTGGATCTTAAGTCAATTTTTGAGAATATTTAAGCTCTTTGGACTTGATCAAACAAGTCATCAATCTAGCATGAAGGGAATTTGTATTTAATAGTAATTTTATTAAATCTATACCATGCCCAAAATTCCCATCCACTACTTCATATTGAACCAATTTTCAGTGGTTCTTTGTCTTTCTTGCGATGACCATTCTTTGCTATAACCAAAAAAAGAAAGAAAGATAGTTTGCAAAACATCTAACATTTTGCAGTCATATTTTCTAGGTCTCCTTGATCGTTGTAAGTTTGACGAATTTTTTTTTGCAATTGTTGGTGTCAAAATTTAGATGAAAATCGTTATCACCTCTCATTTTAAGACAACTTGTTTTTCCCATTGAAAATGTTACATTCTAGGTTAGGAATTAAGACTTCAAGCATGGAAATTGTGACATCCAAGAGGAGTGAATTGCGACATTTTGGGCGTAGGAATTGCGACACGACACGTGGGAATCTTGATGTTTAGGGTGTCACAATATGGGCCTGAATTCCTACGTCTAGGCGAGGGAATTAAATGTTTATGTGTTCACATTGCCATGTTTTGTGATGGTTAGCAGTGATAAGTGTGACATTGATGTGTAGGAAGATCAATGACCCATGTACTGTGATAGTTATATAAGTGTCGCAATACTGACGGAGTTGGAAAAAAAATCACCTCCAAAACATGACACTTTAGTGGACCCATGGTAAAGAAAGTCTTGAAGGAGTTTTTAATCACCTCAACTCCATTTCCACTGAGATCAAGTTCACAATGGAGGCTGAAGAAAATAGGAGCATTTCATTTTTGGACGTTCTTGTCACTAGGAATGAGGATGGAACTCTTGGACACCAGGTGTTTAGAAATAAATTGTCACTAGGAATGAGGATGGAACTCTTGGACACCAGGTGTTTAGAAAGAAAACCCATACCGATAGCTATCTCCATGCTGAGTCCTACCATCATCCAGCTCAAAAGTTCGGTGTCCTTAATACCCTTGTCATCAGAGCCATGAGAATTTCTGATGTTGAAAACCTGAGCGAAGAAATCAGTCACCTGTCATCGGTATTTAGGGATTTACGTTATAAAGAAAGAGATATCAAGAAAGCCTTGAAAAAATCTGAGGGTTCGATCCTACCTCGGATTCGCCACGAACCACAAGAAAACAGGGGGAGGATTTTTCTACCATACATTAAAGGTGTTACTGATAAAATCGCCAAGGTCTTGAGAAAGAACGATATTTTCGCACAATTTTCAGCCTTTGGGACTATTAGGCATAGAATGCGACTAGTTAAGGATGGCATAAACCCTGAACAACTCAAAGGAGTGTATAAGATTGATTGTTCATGCGGGAAAAGTTATATAGGGGAGACTAGGCGTTCAATTCAGAAAAGACTTAAAGAGCATGGAGCTGATATCACGTATGAACGATCACGCACCTCAGCCCTTGTAGAACACTCCTCATAAACCAAACATCAAGTACGTCTTGGGGATGCAAAGATTATTGCGAGAGAAGAGCACTATCAAAGAAGAAAGATAAGAGAGGCCCTCGAGATTACAAAACATCCATATAATCTTAATAGGGACGGGGGACTTGAAATCAATGATAGTTGGAGACCTCTTCTTCGGCAAATCTGCTCATCCAAATCACCATCCACCGAGGCATAGTTTTTTCAGGTATAACAATCTTAGGTATGTCCCCCCCCCCCCCTCTTTTGAATTCTAATTTGGTTTAAAAATTAAAACTCTAATAATTTTTCCTATTAATTGATTTTTATTTTGGTTAAAATAAAAATTAATTAATTAAACAATAATTATTAGTAATTTCTTCTATATTCCTATAAAAATTATTAATAATTTATTAAAATCATTAATATAATTAATTAAAAACAATTAATTAATTATAAATATAATTAATTAACAAATAATTAATTATATTTATGATTAATTAAGTTATTAATTATGTATAATTATATCTTTTAAAATTAATCAAAAAATTAAACTTATCATTAATTTTTCCAATTAATTAATTAATTATAAACTTTAATTATTAATTAATTAATTATTAAAAAAAAAATTAAAAATTCTTATAATTAATTAATTAATTATTATAAATATTAATAATTAATAATTTTCATAAAATAAAAAACTAAAAACTAAATAATGAATTTATATATTAAAAATTGTTCATTAACTAGATTAACCAAATTGTTACTTTATAATATAATAAATAATAAACTTAAAAATTAAAACAAAACCACCTATTAGTAAAATATAATAAAATAAACATAATTAGAATGAAAATAAAATTAGAAATATTAAAAATTAATAAATAATAAATTTATTAAAATTTGAAATGTAATTATTAAAATAAAAAAATTAATAGAAATAAAATAAAATTAGAAATATTAAAAATTAATAAATTATAAACTTATTAAAATTTGAAATGTAATTATTAAAATAAAAAATTAATAGAAATACTGAAATAAAAAACTTTGTCGGCTGTGATCTCTATTAATGGTCTGAAACCCCTCTCTAAATTTCTTCATTCTAAAAAGTCCTGATGATGGATCCCAGTTGGGATTCAAAACGTCCCCATATGTTCCTCAATAGTGTGGATAATCTGGAAAACTTCTTACAAAATGATCACCACAGGAGTTTAAAACCATGACACTTTAGTATCCTATCTCCTTAGCGCTGATTAAGGTTTCCGTTAATTATTTAATAGGTATCTTCTATAACTTTTAAAAGCATAGATAAATTTAATTTTTGAAATAATAAACTAGGTGCACTCATACATATATTTCAAAAAGAAAGAATAAAACTGAATACATCACAAGGAAACACACATACTTTGAACCTCCAATATTCTGGAATCAACTTGATATAATTTATTGATCTTCCCAAAACAACCTGGCCCCTCCTGTGGTTTTTAATCTTTTTTTAATAAGACCATATTGAAAACAATTATGAAATAATTTTAAAAATTCTTTAACTATTTTAAAATAAAATATTTAAAATTTTACAAAAGAGACTCTCTCATGGTTCAGAGGTAATATGACTATTGGAAATTTTAACTTTGAGAAAAAGATCCTATTTCCACAATTCAAACCTTAATAGGTGTAACTAGTTTTTCACATTTTCTCTAACAAAACCCTCTAGATTTATCAACTTGGTGTAGTTGGGCTGGGAAATAAAGAATGTCTTCACTTTCCATAAAAGTTGAAAATATCTGTGTAAGTGATTCCCTATAGTTCTTCCTTTTAGCACTACAATATTCTCTTAGGTTTTTTCCTACCTTTCTCTTGGTTGCTACTATTTATTTTTTCATACAAATACCATGAGAGAAAATTTCCATGAACATTAAATTCAAGAACCCTAAGGTTTTCTCATTAACAACTCATGTATCATCTTATCCCTATATAAACATAATTAAAATAATAATAGGTTGTGTAGCTTCAGAAAATAGGGCCATAGAATATTTTGTTGTTTTTGGATGTGCCTGAAAATTGGGAAGAAAAATGAGTTCAAACATTGTTTCTTAGCTTTCTTTAGGAACTCTTGTACAAGTTAAAAGCAGAAAATCATTTGTAAATGATCCAGGTGGAAAATTATTACCACTGTTAATGATTATTTTTATATCAATGTTTTATAAAACTATGGAAAATGCATGATAATAAATAAAATAAATCATAACATTAAAGTGAGAATCTAATAGCACGACTATTTCAATTTTACCATCATAATTAGAATACTCACCCATGGTATTTACCCATGAATTTTTTAAACCATGGTATTGTAACTTATAATATATACCCATGGTATCTTAATTTATTATATTTTCCCATAGTATTCACCCTTGGATTTGTAAACCATTGTATTTACCCATGGTATTTGAAATGTAATGAGAGGCATGGCTCACAGTGAAACATCCCCGTAAAATTATAAATATGGGACTTCACCATGGAGTAAAGAAAGTTTTTTGTCCTAATGTAGTATTATGATATAATTTGTATTCAATAAAAATAGTTTGGTTCTTTTTATGGTGTTCTCTTATTTCTCTTATGCAATGTGTCACATTCCTATCTATTTTTACTTTGTGATATATTCATTTTTGTCTATTAAATTCATTTCTTAAACAAGTTGGATTGCACCAACATTAATGTATGAGGGCTCATGAGAACTTTACAGTTAAGCATGCTTGGGCTAGAATAAGATTTGATGGGTGACCTATTAGGAATTATTTAGTTATTTTTTTGTCACTTTCTTTGGTCTTATTCCTTACTATCTAGATCAATGGTATCATAGCGGGGTTGCTCTTGTCTATTTTTTTGTGCATGTCCCTAATGAGGTTAGGGTAAAATGAGCTCAGATTTGAACTATTGAAACCTTTGTAAGACCATCCTCATTGACCCTAACAACCTCGCATGGATGACGAAAGGAAAAATGACAGAGCTAGAGATATTGTCAAACAGGTACTTGAGGAAGCACTTACACGACAAAGGAGTGAGATGATGGAAGCCCTTAGAAAATCTCATTGGATGGTGATAATGTATAAGGATAAGCTACCATATCTCTACTACAAAGATCATAAAGCGAAATATCTCAGCATAGTTATGGGTCAACCACACAAAACCCTCGCCACAAAAATCCATTTGCTCGATTGCACATTGTTAGCATCACAGTTTGCCCATAAGCATTACATGGTATCTCTCTCCTTAGATCTTCATTCATCATGGTTATGGGTAAATCACACAAAAACCTTACCACTAAAGTCTATTTTCTAGGCCGCACACTCTCAACATCACAGTTGGCCCACAAGGCACAAACTTTACGTAACGAGGACCATTGCTTCTTAAGGGGGAGGATTGATGCAGGTGGAAAATTATCACCTAAGTTAATAATTATTTTCATATAAATGCTTGTTAAAACCACAAATAATGCATGATAATAAATAAAATAAATCATAATATTAAAGTGAGAATCTAATTGCACGATGATTTCAATTTTACCATCATAATTATAATACTCACCCATAGTATTTACCCATATATTTTTTAAACCATGGTATTGTAATTTATAATATTTGCCCATGGTATCTTAATTTATTATATTTTCCCATGGTATTCACCATGGATTTTGTAAACCATGGTATTTACCCATGGTATTTGAAATGTAATGATAGGCATTGCTCTCAGTGAAAGATCCCCGTAAAAGGTATAAATACGGGACTTCCTCGTGGAGTAAAGTAAGTTTTTTTTCCTAATGTAGTCTTATGCTATAATTTGCATTCAATTCAAATAGTTTCATTATTTTTATGTTGCTTTATTCTAGAATATTTTTCTTACGCAATATGTTGTATTCCCAGCTATTTCTACATTATGATATATTTATTTTTATCCATTAAGTTTCATTTCTTAAACAACTTGGATTGCACCAACATTAATGCATAAGGGCTCATGAGAACCATATAGTTAAACAATTAAGCATGGTTGAGATGGATGACCTATTGGGAAATTTTTAGGTCTTATTATTTCATCACTTTATTTAGTCTCATTCAGACTATCAAGATCACCAAAAGTTTTGGGATTTTCAACCATTGGAAAATTGAACGCTTTACACATTAATTCTAGAGTAGTTTCAAAGATATTCTCTTCTAACAAAGACATAGTAAAATTTTGTTGAGGAAAAAGAGAGGGTATTAATTAACTGAAAAAATTCAAGAGAATGATAAGGTAGTGGGACAATTGCATAACAAAGGCGAGATTGAACAACTGGAAAAGGGTCATCAGAATCACATGCACGGTCAAGAAGATCCTGTTGGACTTCCGTAAGGTTGAGAGGAAAAAATCAATTAAATATGTTAGCCTCTATGTCCATTAAGGTTATATGAAATATTAGCTGAAATATTTTAGGCTTCTTGGTCAATATAGGGGTTTCTTCCATGTTTATTATTCAAAGAGAAAACAAATATGAATATGGGGTTATGAATTACTTTGTGACTAGAGGTGTTTACAAATTGGCTATGACGTGGGGTTGGCAGTTAATTATGAAGGCACGTCACTATATTTTAATGAAGGAGAAGTCGAATGATAGGGGGTGACATGTTTTATTTATTTAATGTAAGAGTGGTAAAAATAAATATGATGACGTGGATATGAACAAAATAATGACATGTATGGATGACATGTTCGAATGAGATGATGAGATGGAAAGAGAAAGGATGATGTGTACAAATGGGGCCCGATCACCCGACTTCCTCGCTTGAATCATGATCGATATATGGTTTTCTCCAAAACTATCTCCTACCCTCCTGTAGTTGTTTTGAAAAATCAGAGGAGAACCCTTGAGATGAACATTGACCGTTGATCTACCTATTAGTTGTTTTGAGTGTAGAAATTATGGTGTATATTTGAAACTCCTTATGAAGTTTTAATAAAAATCACAAGATACAAACTTACTCTACTTCTTGTAGAAATAAATTCACAATTTAGAACAATAATCTCAGACATGCAATAAAAAATAACACGCATGCAAGCATTATTTTTCGTGGGGAAATAAATATACTAAAAACCCCAATTACCTCTTGGATTAATATGATCATTAGAGATGTATTACAATTGATTTTCTCAACTGAGCACAACTTTCAAGTGAATGCCCTATCTCTCTTATGATTGAGAAGCTATGACCTAGAATTAGTCCAAATTTTCCTCTCCTTGAGTCCCTATTTTCTTGTGCGATTCCTCAAAAATTAGGCCCCTATTATTTAGGAATTTCTCCAAAATGGATTCTGCAATTCCCAACATTGATCATCTGATTGCATGCAACACCTATCCACTCAATACTAGTCGACAACTAATGTTACACTACCTTGGTATATCCACCACAATTGGGGAACTCGAATTCTCTGCATGCAATAACTATTTTTTGTTGATTGATCAGTTAAATCAATGATCACTGAGTTTGACTTAATTCTCGCTACACACCTGACCTTCCACTAGTTCTTCCAATAATTAGAACTAATTTAACTGAAAACAACTTGAGATTGTTGGCATTGTAGTGTTGGAATTGATGTCAAAAAGGCCTTGGTGTTATTCATTATATGAATTATGTCTACGTGATGATGATTAGTGGTCCTCGTGATGTGTGATAAGTGCTTGGATTTTTAGTCTTGTTGTTCGACATTGATGTCAATATACTTATGACATGACCTTCTGTAGGAATAGGAGGTTGAGTAATTGATGATATTAGGCATGTTATGCTGACTTGCCATAGGTTGATGTTACTACATATAGAATATGTTGCTTCCATAGGAGGTTAGATTGCTGCTACAGGTTTTTCATATGATTATAAATGTGTTGGAAGCATTGGAGATTTTACTACATGTGTTGGAGGTACCTCTACTAGTGTTAGAGGAAGTTGGATGACTAGAGGAATTTGGATGACTTGATGTTGCTATTGTAGGTGTTGGAGATGTTGTGAGAGATGTTATAGATGTTTCTATAGGTGTTGAAGTTGATTGGACAGGTTGTTATTGTTGCTTGAGGAGCCAGAGTTTTTGGTATTGATGAGTAGTTCAGAAAACTAGGGTATTTATATCACTGACTTGTTGCAAGGTTTAGCCCATTTCATCAATTGCAAAATTCTCACAAAGGCTTAAAGCTATGATTAAAATTTGATGAAGGTGTCCAAGAAGTTTGGTAGAGTTATAAGCTAAGTTGGGTAAGTTTTCTCCATCTTATACCTCTATCGCATGGAGATAAGGTTGTATATGCGACTGAAAGGAAATTGGTTGCAGGGAACCAGGTATGTGCATGAGAGCAGTTGAAAATAAGTCTTTCTATGCCTGCGACTGTGGCATAAAGCATTTTTTTCTCTAAATTCCTCATGCACATAAGGGGTTTATTTATTTTTTGTATTTTCTTGCTCGTGACTCATTAGGTAAAGGTCAGATAAAGGTTATTGAACTTCTAGAAGTTTGTTAAAGTGAAGAATATCCTTCATTAAGTGGATTTAGTGGCTTGATCAAGTCAATGAGATGAATCTGGATCGAATCACGCGTATGACAATAGTTTATGGAGTTCAGTAGTTATTAGTAATCATTGAGTTGAGCACCTCAATTCATCTATTTGGTGAAGAAAGCTCAATTATAATGTGGTTGACTGTCTTGATGGGTTGAGTGAGTGTGATATTGGAGGATCGTGTGCAAGTTGTGAGGGTTATGTTGAAAATTTTCCAAAGCCATTTCCAGTTGTAGTAGTGGATTACAAGAATATGTTCTAGCCAACATTTTATGCAATGAGTGAGAAAAGGAAGTGTGGATTGGTAGAAGGTGTTTTTGTTATGTGATTGCATGCATATTTGGAGATTTTTTTCTCCTAGTATATTCTTTAGCTTATTTTTTGAGTGCAACATTCATTTGTGAGAAATTTTACTTGTTGTAGAAAGGGTTTTAGTTGTTTTATTGATAAAATTATTTTATGCAGTGTGTCGAGAGATTGTGATGCATTTTGTGATGTAGTTTTGGTTTTTGATTATGTGCCTTGATGATACATTGCCCTGATCAGGTTGAAAAATTCTTAGTTCCAGTATGAAAATGTATGAAATGAGAACCACGTAGAGGAGTGGAGTTGGAGGACTTTGGGTGAGTAATTTTCTTAATCCAATGGTAGTTAGATAGTTCGGAAGAAACTGGGTGAGAATCGAACACAATTACTGATCAAACGAGAAAATTACCTCGTATTCATTTTTTTGAGGTAACAAAAAAACATCCGATTTTGAAAAGTAGTGATGCAGAATCACCCTTTTTTTTGGAGCATACTTTTGGCACTTTAAATTTTCTTATGATTTTTTTTTAAATGTCATGATTTTCATGTCGATTTTGAAAAGGGTGATGTAGAATAACCTGTTTTTTTTAGCATATTTTTGTAAATTTAAATTTTCTTTGATTTTTTTTTTTTTTAAATGTCATGTCGATTTAGAAAAATGGTCATTTTTTTAGCACTTTAAATTTTTTTATTTATCAAGTATGAAAATTTGTTTTAAAATGTTAATTATTTTCATGCTAATTTTGAAAAGTGTTGATGCAACATCAATCCTTTTTGTTTAGAGTGGTGATTTTCATCTTGGTAATAAGACATAAAAATAAAATAAAAATGGGTGCAGAATTCACTATTATTGTTGGCCAGTTGTGTAAGATGGGTGCAGATGAAGTTCTGCGAAGATATGTTTTGGAGTATGAAAGACATGCAATCCTAGATGAAGCTCATGGAGGGGTTTCCGGTGGTCACTGTTATCACTATAAGTTTTTTTTTCCAACCTTGGACAGTTTGCTTTGTTCCTAGTCATCGTTTTTAGATAGGTGTTACGTCATTTTAATTTTTTAGGGGTTAAGTGATAGGGTTAGAGTCTCATTTTCATTCACATAATAAATTCCAACAACTTATTTCATACCTTGAGAGTCTCATACCATGTTTAGAGAATCAAGTTTTTAACCATTTTAAAATTGATTAAGCCACGAAACCACGTTTTTGTAGTGCAGACAGTGTTAAAAACTTCTTTTGCACTATGAAAATGTTGCTCTTTTCGTAGCACAAAACCCTGAAATTACATTAGGTGCACTATGAAATTGGGGATTCATAGCAAGTCTTGTCAAAGTATCAAATCCATCAAATTGTGTTAATCCTTCATGATTAGGTGTCAGTCACGAGTCTTTTCTCACACATGCAACCATTCATAGCCATCATGACATTCATTAGAGGTCATTTATCGTAGTCATTTTCAAATTTGAAAAGGGCTGGTTTTTTGTTTTATTGTCTCATGCAAGAAACACATGATGCATACCCTTTTCTGAATGGTAAGGTCATGGTAAGTAGAAATCAAAGCTTCTCTCATTCATCAAGTGAGGTTGTGTCCCTAATCAAGTGAGGCAGTGTCCCTAATCAAGCGAGGAAGTTTACTATGAAATCAAGCGAGGCTGTTGGTTACAGGTTTTCAAGAAGCACATAGGAATTTCAAGGAAAGGATGACAGAGGAAAGAAATAACCACAGGTGAGGCCACTATTTAAGGACGGATCCTGAAAGTATAGAGGCTCTAACCAAGGAAAAATCAGTTGAGGAGGCCTTCAAAAAGATAGGATGTTGGAAATTCTGTGAAAAATTGTAGGGAGGTCATCATCAAGTGACAAAAGAGTTTGTTCTTAATTTCACTAGTTCGAATACTAAAGTTGGAGTCTTAAATTTGCCAATTTCCCCTCAGATCATATCTTTAGTGACAAAGATTCCAAGGGGAGAAGAAATATGGTTCAAAAACTTCAGGTTTGAGATGGAACCTTGTAAAATATTTCTGAAGCCAGATTTTGTAGAGACAGACTTAACTAAAGCAGTTCCAAGAAGTTACATCAAGGACACATATGCCAACCTGCTCTTCAACATTCAAAGGTATTTCACCTGTGAGGGAAGATACCATAAGGTGTATTCTTATCATTTCAAACTCTTGTTGCATTTTATTGGAATAATTTCTTTGGATTTTCCTTTCTTCCTGTTTCGAAGTTTAGCTAAGATGGCAGATAAAGTGCAAATGAAGACTCAAGGATGTGAAACTTCACTTTTCCATCATGGTCTAGTTAAATTGATAGTTTGACATGAACTTTAGAGGATAAATAGAGAATGGTCTAAATTTTTGTTTTTGTGTGGATTTGGGGTGGAAACACAAGAAACAGGTGTTAGCCCTAAGACTAAAGAAAAATCACCATAAAAAACGAGTGACCCTGTAGAGACAAGATCAAAAATATTTGTCAAGTTGAAACCCAGAAAGCAAGTGCAAGAGCCAGAGATTAAAACATCAATGATTATTCAAGAGACCCCTCAACCTACACAAAATAGGATGACTAAAGTTAAGGAAACAATATAGGAACAGTCAACTAGCAAATCAACCCAGAAAAGATTGACTAGAAGTCAAATAACAAAGGAAAAGGGAAAAACAGTTGTTTCGGAAGAAAGTCCAGGTTTAAAGGGTAATTTTAATGATATTTTACAAGCTATTGATATTGAAGAATCTCTTTTAGTTCAGGGAGACTTCATAAAATTGGATGAAGGGAAATCTAAGAAGATGAAATCTTCCAAAAAGATGGATTTTGATGATGAAATTTCAGAGTTTGTGTTCAATCCCAGAAGGCCTTTAAATAGGCAATCAAAAAAGTTGCAAGAGATGGATATGGAGTTAGATAAAGCAGGGGAAGTTTCCAATGTTTATGAAGAGCCCAAAGACCTATCATCACCAATGCCTAAAGGTGACAAAAACAGAGTTTTCAACACTCAAAGAGAAAATAGCAGTTATGAAGAAATTAAAGAAAAGTTGAGACTATATAATCTTGAAATTGCTAAGCTTCAGAAGAAAGTAAGAAGACTTGCTGTTGAGAAGACAAAATTCAACAGAATAAGGGCTCTATGGGACGTTGAAAGAGTTTCAAAACCTGAAACAGTCAGCAGTGAAGCTCAGTACTTTACCTAGATTGTCCCTGCAATCAAAGAGGAAAGATTTATGAGAATGATAAATGTTAAATTGAGGGATACTAACACGAGACTGAAGGGGAAGATTGAAGATCTTGAAATTCAATTGAAAAAGTCTGAAGGTCAACTACAACAGAGATAGAACAAGAGCAGTAAGTGAGAAATCCTTAATATAGTCTTGTTTTTGGGAAGGAAATCACTTTTTGAGGACATTTCAAAGTTGACTTATTTTGATTGTTAAGGTCTATAGACATCATGGAAATCATTAAAAGGTGCAAATATTCTTAAATTCTGAGAATTGTGAAAAAACTGTGTAAAAAAGACATACACAACAGTTTCGTAGCACGCTACGAAACTGCTGTAGGTGCATTTTTGAATATTTTTATAAGGATTTTGAGAGGTAAAAAAACTTGGTTTCCGAATTTTGTTGCTACTGGTGGATGGAAAGGGCTCACAGATGAAAGTTTAGGTGTAAAAGCAAAATAAAGTGGATGGTTAAGAGATGTTTGCAAAGATACAGATTCTGCGCGATGAAAACAGCTGCTATTTTCGTAGCGCAACCATATCATATCTCTTTATACTTTTTCAAAGGCTTAATTTCTGTACAGGTAGAAAGGCATGGTTCCATGGAAATGATAACACATGTCACTTATCTCAAAAATTCAATATTGCCAGCAAAAGGGTTCAAAGATCATCAATGAAGGTGTTGTGGATCATCTGCATATCCTTTTCTATTTTTATTTTGAATATCACAAAATAAATAAATAAACAAAAATCTGAAATTCGCAAAAAGTATATGTTATGGTATAATGTTTTTATACTATAGCATAAAAAAGAAGTATTTAACAAAAGTGCGTTACCAATTAAGTTTAATATTAAACTTTATTTGGCTTTGTATTATAGTTTGATGTTTAAATATTGAGCAAGTTTTAAAGTGGAAGCGGCAAAGTGTTGAAGCTCGTAATCAGGTGATCAAATACGGGGGTGCAAAGAGCTCGTGCATTATTCAATCTGGCACCCTCGTAGTTGACTTGTTGACTGTGAGGTAAACGAAGATCGACGGTGTGGATGTATTGCGGCGGGGGGGGGGGGCAACCCAAAATTTTCCGCCGTACTTCAGCAGCCCCCGCAATGACGTCATGCGAGCAACTGTACTCCACGTCAGCAACATTAAACGTCATTACAGGCATTTAATATGGCTTTGCGTAGTTGTTAAAAGGTTTTTTTTAATCCCATTTTCAAAGTACCTGCTGTCATTTTCCCCCTTTCGAGCTGTATCACCGTCACCTTTCCGTTCGCTATCTGTTGTCCGTTAAGCCATGGAAAAACGAGTCTCACTATCTGGTTCAAAAAGCCTCAATTCCCTCATGGACAGTGAAAAAGACGTCCAGGATACCACGTCTTCTGTAAAACATTTCTTATTGCATCATCAAGTGACCCTAAATGCTGAGAAATCCCTAGTTTTTTCCGCCATGAAGAAATCCGGTGTCTTGTCCGCCTGTATCCCAAAAGCCCATTTCTTTCTCGAATTTATCTCGTGGCTGGTTTCTTCAATGTATCCTGGTAAGTGCTTCATAATGAATTCGCAGGAAGAAAACGTTCTGCAGGTGTCGACGTAGTTAATTCGCCAAGCATTTTGCTTTTCTAAAAACGAGTCACCACTGCAATTCTCTGAAGATTCATTGGCGCGTTATTTTGAGAACCTTTCAGGTGAAGAATTTGATCAATGTATGTCCCATTTGAGATCAAATTCAAAGGAAGTTTGACTAGAAGGAGAAGAATTCAGTTTGGAAGTGTTTGATGCTAAGAATAGACCAGTTCTTAGTTGTATTACAGAGATTTTGGGCAAAGACAATGACCTTACAATTGATAAATCAGTATTGGGAATGTACGCGCTGATGATGAAACCAGGGGTTGTTCTCGATATTCCATCTTTCTGGCAGGAGATTGTCAATTCTCAGTTGATGACTTTTCCTCTTACAGGTTTATTTAAATTCCCGTCATTGATTGTTTATCTATTCTTATATCAAAATGTCGAAGAATTTATGAGTTTGGGGTTGAATATAGTTGATGTCCACAAGCAAAAGCTATCAGTTTTATTTTGGACTGAAATAACTAGAAAAGAGGGAAATGAAGCAGGGTTATTTGAGTTTGCCAGCCATTATATGTCTATTTCTTATAGAATTTTGAATGGGGTTTCTCCTCCATGTTTCCTACCAAAATCCCGGGAGTTTCTACAGTTAGGACCTAGTTGCAGATTCGGGGATTGGTTTTTGTTTGAAGAATATTTGGAGATAAGATTGTACGGAGCTAGTATTGAGCCTTACAGGCTCCCAACTTTTGTGCCTATGTGACTTTTTGCCCTTGAATTCATAAGACAGAGCCTTAATGTAGATAAGGTGCACTTTTTTCCCATGAAGAAAGGTTTTATGTATAAATTTCCTATGAGTGTGGGACCTTTCGTGGTCAATATGAGGCAAGCCTTTGATGAAGTTTCTAAGATGTTGGAAGAGACACATTTGCTACTAGGAGAAAAATGGTCATATGATCCGCATGGAGTGGTTTCTCAAAGAAGAATTGAGAATGGATATCCTGCGTTTTCTCATGTAAGCAGACCTGATCAGGAGAAGCTGGCAAATCTAGGCGAAATAAATACATCAAAAACGAGCATTCAAACACCCGTTATAACTAAAAGGGAAAATAAAAGAAGTAGGGATGTTGTTGTTGAGGTAGATGATGAAGAGCCAAGAGAGGAGAAGAGAACTAAATTGGTTGAAGATCAATCTTCAAATTCACCAGGTTTTACCTTCCATATAAATGAAGAACAAAATGCTCCCTCTTCTCCCAGAAGTCATGAGCTTTACTCAGAGAAGATGCCCTCATTCAAACAAATATTTACACAGATTGAAGAGAAAAACCAAAGAATAAAAGCTAATGTAGAGGCTCAGGTAGAGCATCACATAGCTGCTGATCAGACTAGGTTGTTGACTGTAATGGACCTTGAAAAGGATCAATTCATAATGGCTCTAACACATCCAACAGGGATGTCTCTCGGATCTTCGAGCAGTTTTAATGCTGTAAATATAAATATGGATGTTAAGAAGATCTCACTGTTGGATAAGATGAACCTTCATATGAAGACTGGACAATTAATTGTCAATGATTTAACCAAGACCAATGCCACAGTTGTTAAAGCTGAAAACAAGCTAGCAAAATTTATTAAGAAGTTCAAGATGGAGAAGGCTAATTCAAGGGCCTTATCAGTTCAAAACGAGGAATTGAAAAAGATTATCATGAAGATTGGTGTGGATCCTAATGACAAGGTTGCAGTACAGAAGCTCATGAAGAGTGCAGAAATAGAGATATCCACCCTAAGGAGAAAGCTAAAGTTACCCGCTGCAGAACATTCAATGGTTGCAGAAGTGGCAGAGGTGGAGAGAGAGAAAGAAGAATCGCGTCAGCAATTGTTGCGGAAGGAGGAAGAATTGACTAAAGTGAAGTAGACTACTATTTCGTTACAAAACCATATTGAAAATCACACTTGTACTTTTGTTTTCCCTACAGGTGATGCATATCCTCAAGCACAGATTGCGCAGCTCAGCAAAAAGATGAAGATGGCAGAAGGAGATCTTAAGCGAGCTCAATCAGACTTAGAATCGGCCACCAAAGTCATACAGACATTAGGGAATGAAGCAAATGAGAATAAGCAGAAATTACAAAAGGCTGAGGCTGAGATTAAAGATCTTAAAGAGAAGTTAAAAGGTAATATTTCCCTTATAAAGGCTAAAGATATTATTTGGGGTGAAATTATCTCAGAAATGAAGTCCAATTGGAATTTCCTGAATATAGTTGCTAAGGAGAAAAGCCTGATCTCAGAACATGAAGAAGAAATACTATCTGATAAACAAACAACAATTAAGAGAGCAAATTGGGCTAGAAAGTTTATAAACTTTATCAATTCCAAGTCAGATGAGGAATTAGAAGATATTGAGATACAAGATAGATATTTTTATGCTCAGGAGGTGAATAAAATGATAATCAGGAATGATCTTCGGAAAGTTGCAGAGAAGAGGCTACTAGGAATCAAAGAGGCAGTGAAGAATTTTGTTATATCATTTGATAAATTGACAAGAACAGGTTTACCTTCTTGTTGGACCGAGAAAGGAAATATTATGTCATGGAAGTTTTATGAAGATTCACTAACATTAGCAAAAAGCAAGACAGATAACAGGCATGAAAAGACACAGATTTTAAAAGGAGAAACAATGTTTAACTTCTTGCAGAGACATTTCAATTTGCTATGGATGGTGAAGACTCTCTTCACAGAAATACCTACACATAGCCAAGTTGTTGCATTCATGTTGGAGTATCATAGTTTCAATAATGCCCCAATAACCCAAAGTGAGCTATGGAAAAAATGCAAAACATTCTTAATGGACACAGCGAAAGGGATTCCAACATCTCAACCAAGAGTAGCTGTTGACTCAGCAACCGCATCAGAAGCGGCTGTTCTTATAGATTATAAGTTTTCAAATTCATACTATGTTATTTTCTCAAAGTTATGTAAATTGTAATAGGATCTTTTGAGGCACGTACCTCCGTAACTGCAAGTAGTTAAGGTAGTTAGAATTATTTTCCTCACGGGAAACTGTTTTGTGACTTTGTATTTAAAGAAACTCTAAAGAAAGAAAAAGGTTCCGATTTTTTGAACCTTGAAGCCAAATTTTGTACTGAAGAATACTAAATTAATGAAAGAAGTATGCAAGATTCTATCATTCTGTCTATGTTGAAGAGTTATCCAGTTTGCACTATGTTTTCATATCTTTGAATAAAATAGAGTAATTTGAGTTGAGGGTCTCTTTATACATGTGTATTTAAGAGTTAAAAAAACCTTAATGTGCGCTCCTCTGTTTTAAATTTATCTGTACTTATTTCTTCAGGGTTTTAAAATGGTAGATTCTGTTTTAAACAACATATCAGATTGAAATCCTCTTCTCTCTTTTTCTTCCGTTCATTTACTTCAGCATAAATGGAATATGGCATTGCAGAACATGCATGAATTTAATATTCGAGGGTTATACAATTAATGTTTAAGGGTTTGTAAGATGGAGACAGATATAAATTTATTTGTGACATAATGTCTTGAGCACGGATTCCTTTACGTAGCAAGGAATTTTTTCTTGAGGTACAACATTAATTGGCGCCGTTGCCGGGGATGAAGATTCGAATATTTTCCCTGGGTTTTGTTTGATATTTCCTCTGGTTGTGCAGAGAGGAGGAAATAATAAGCTGTGTTTATTTTAAAATAGCTCTGGCTCCTAAGAAACCTCACACGAGGTCAGATACCTCTCAAGAAAGAGTTCATGTTTTTTTTTATCCTGAGAAGCTTGTTTCAAAGAAGGGCCAGAAATCAAAAATATTTGATACACCAGATGCTACACTGCTCGCACCAGGCAGCAGTTCACACACTCTTTCATCCAAGAATATTTCCAAGAAACTCATTTTCTCGGAAAAATAATCCTCACCATCACCCATTCCATTTCAAGAGCCTACATTAGAAGAGAAATCTTTAGAGTTTGTGTCTTTCCCATTCGCAGAAACTCCACCTCATACAGCTGCTAGCTCTTTTGCAATCATTCATACACCAATTCCTATATTAGTTGTTCCACCTCGTTCACCCCCATCTACAACTGGTATTCATTTTAACCTCGCTCAAGGAGCAGTTAACCCGGGCATAAACATGGCGGCCCCTGCTTTCTTGATGAATAGATATGCACCATTAAATCTACCACAACCCTTGAATGCAATGCCTCAGGAGTATCTTAAACTACTCCCTAGATTTACTGGTGAAGATGAAATAACTGCAGAACAGCACTTGCCCTTGTTTTGCACGTTTGCTGAGAATTTAAATGTTGAACATTTAGATGTTGTAATGAGACTTTTTTTTCAGTCTCTAAGTGGAGAGGCAAGGAAATGGTTCAAAGGATTGCCTAATTGTTCAATAAATGATTGGGATGGACTAGAAAGACGTTTCACCGAGAGATGGGGTGAAAAAAGGGACCATAGTTATTCTTTGACAGAATTCAATGCAATAAAGAAGAAATCTGATGAAAATATGAATTATTTTGTGAAGAGATTTAACAAATTGTATAATAGTTTGCCTGTTGAAATGAAACCCCCTCCTATTGGAGCAAGGGTCGTTTTTGCTGGTGCATTGGAACTAGAGTTTAGTTTCACATTGAGAGAAAGAAGGTCTCCTACTTTGGAGCAGATTCAAACTGATGCTCTGGAGATTGAGGCTAATATGTCTACTGCTGGTAAAGTTCAAGATAAAGGAAAAGCTAAAGAAGAAGCCTCAGCTCATGACCAGAGAATTGACGATATGACTAAGGTCATAAAAAATTTGTCTAATACGTTGGTGAAGTTGGAAATAGACAATAATAAGCCTGCAAGACAGAATAGAGGGGTTTTTAATCCCCAGTTTAAAAAACAACCCCTGTAGATTCTATAAAGAGAAAGAAAAGATCAAGATCAGGTGCAAGCACCCTTGTATATAGAGGCAGCTTCATCCCGCTTAGTGGATGATGATGATGAAAAAGAAGATGATGCTCAAATTTCTGCTGTCTACATGGAAGATGATGAAACAGAAGAAGAAACAGAGGAAGAAGGAGTGGAAGAAAATGAAGAAACTGATCTTTCATTCGATCAAGAAGAGATGGATGACTATTGCAGACAGTTCACGGACTTCATGCAATCAGAATTACATAAAAAATACGATTTGAGGTCAAAAAAGAGGTTAAGAACTCAAGATGATGAGGAAAAGGAACCAGAATTAGTACCTGCTCCGATGGCGACTCCATTTCAGAAAAATCAGATTAAGAAATCAGATAAGGGGAAACAACCCATGAATGAAGAAAAAGAGAAGGAAAAACAGCAGGTTGGGGCTTCTCAAACAAATATTAAGGACCCTAATATTTTGGAGAAAGTTGTTACTGTTTCGAATCAAGGTCTAAATTCCAATAAAAATCAAGAAGAACCTGAAAAGTTGACAAAACAAAATCAAACTTTCAGTTTGTCGAAAGAGTTGGAGAAAGTAAAAATTCAAGTACCTCTTCTTGAGTTAATGAAAACACCTGGTTATAAGAAGGAGATGGCAGATTTTATCAATTTATCTCAGTCCGATGAAGTGGGCGATATAGTAAATCTGTAGGAAGAGAAACCCGTGGTTACCTTTGGGCCTCATGTTGAAGAGGTAGATTCATCCGTCCCTCCTTTTTATATATCTCTTCTGTTACATGATTTTGTTTTACATAATTGTATGCTAGATTCTGGTGCATCCCACAATCTGATGCCATTGTGTGTGATGAAAGAGTTGAATTTACAAATTACTAAGCCATACAGAGATCTTTATTCTTTTGATTCAAAAAGAGTGAAGTGTGTGGGTATTATTAAGGATATGGTTGTTTCATTGGCTCAAATCCCAGCCAAGAGCATTATGATGGATGTGGTAGTGGCAGACATTCCAGCCAGATTTGGTATGTTATTATCTAGATCTTGGGGGGCAAAGCTTGGAGGTGTTTTGAAGCTAGATTTTACATATGCTATCATTCCTATTTTTAATGGGGAAGAAAGGAGGTTGTATAGAGAAACTCGATTTCAAAAAACTGCCACCAAGAAAGATGCAGGTAATTCACCTATTTATGGCCAAGAGAAGGATGACCTCTCATGTTTCATGCTGCATGAAGATGCAGAATTTGCTGAAGAATCACAAGGGCAGCTTCCTTCAGCCATAGTACATAAGGATCTGCATTCAAACAGACTTTGGAAGTGTTATTTTGACGACGCGTTTTCTAAAGAAGGCACTGGAGCTGGTTTCATTTTTGTATCTCCGGAAGGTAATCTTGTACCTTTTTCTTTCAAATTGGAGTTTGAGTCCACTAACAATGTAGCTGAATATGAAGCATTAATCATTAGTCTGCAGACAGCTAAGCAAATGGGAATTCAGTCTATCACTGTGTTTGGGGATTCTGAATTAATCATAAGACAAATTAAGAATTTGTGTCAAACTAAACATCCCAGGTTAAAAGCATATAGGAATGAGGTCTGGGATTTAATTGAGAACTAATTTGAAGCTTTCAACCTACAGTTTGTTCCAAGGGAAGAGAATAGAATGGCTGATTCTTTAGCAGTTGCAGCCAGTACATTCAAACCTCCGATCAATCCAAGGCTAAGATATGAAATTGAGATGAGACATAGACCTTCGATCCCAGACAATATCAAACATTGGCAGGTTTTTGAGGATGATGAGCAGATTAAGCAATTTTTGTTGATGATTGAAGACTTTGAAGATCATCATATTGATTTTGAAACTGATGAAGATGACTCGGCTGATATGTCTAAGACTCTAAAAAATAAGATTGGTGATCAGCAGATTATTCAGCTGAAAGATAATGTTCTACCAAGAGGTTTGGTACCCCTCGAAAGGTTGTTTGATGCTAATGATGTGGCAGTAAATCAAAAGAAAGCACAGGAAGATGATAATGTGGAAGATTTTAATCTGGGAACTCAAAATGAGCCTAAAATGGTAAAATTGTTCAAAGGCCTTCCGAATGACTATAAATAGAGGTACATAGATCTGTTCAAACAATTTGAGGATGTATTTTCCTGGTCATATGATGACCTGAAGACTTATGATAAGAGTATTATTCAGCATAAAATTCCATTGAAAGACAGATTCAAACCACATAAACAAAAACTCTGACAAATTAATCCGTTGTTGTTGGCTCCGATTGAAAAGGAAGTAAAGAAATTGTTGCAGGCCAAAATAATTGTTCCTCTCAGATATTTTGATTGGGTTTCCAATCTTGTACTAGTCAAAAAGAAAAATGGAGAGATAAGGCTGTGTGTAGATTTCAAGAACTTAAATAGGGCTTCATTGAAGGATAATTATCCGTTGCCGAAAATGGATTTTTTCTTGCAAAAAGTGACTAGAGAATACAGATTATCTATGGTAGACGATTTTTAAGGATATAACCAGGTTGCTGTGGAGAAGGAAGATCAAAAGAAAACTGCTTTCACTACACCCTGGGGAACATTCATGTATGCCAAGATGCCATTTGGCTTAATGAATGTAGGGGCTGCATTCCAAAGAGCAATGGATATTGCGTTTGTAGGGGATAACTTTGTGGTTGTTTATCTGGATGATGTCACCATTTTTTCAAACTCTGATGAAGAACATCTACAACATTTGCAAAAATCCTTCTTGAAATGTAGAAAATATGGATTATCATTGAATCCTAAAACATCCTTGTTTGCTCTGGAGTAGGGTAAACTACTGGGACATATTGTTTCTAAACAAGGAGTGAAGATTGATCTAGCAAGAGTTGAAGCAATACAGTCAATTCCACTTCCCAGAAGTATGAAAGATATTCAGAGATTCCTTGGGAAAATTAATTTTCTAAGAAGATTTGTTCCTAATTACGCAGAGATTGTCAAGAAAATAACAGACATGTTGAAAAAGGATGCAGAGGTGAAGTGGGACAAAGAAGAAAGAAAATATTTTCAAAGAATTAAAGAAGCTCTGAAGGAAGCACCTATTCTAATAAGTCCAAATTATCTGAGGCCATTTCAAATTTTCTCATTTGTGTCTTCTTCAACAATTGATGTTGTGTTATTACAGAGAAATGAAGAAAAATGTGAACAACCTGTAGCATATTTCAATAAGGTGCTCTGAGATGCTGAATTAAATTATAATATATTGGAGAAACAAGTATATGCTCTGGTGAAAGCATTAAAAGCATTCAGAACCTATATTCTTCATTCCCAAATTTTAGCATATGTTCCTAATTCTGCTGTAAAAGATGTTTTGGTACAGAGTGATGTATACAGGAAAAGGGAGAAATGGATTGCTAAAATCCAAGAATACGACCTGGATGTTAAACCAACAAAATTGATTAAAGGATTGGGGCTGGTAAAATTATTAACAGAGTCAAATTTCCAAGCACTGGGAATTAATTTATTGGCACTTGTAGAGGAAGTCAATGAAGAAATAGGTGATGTTCAGGCGAAGTCAGCTATTAAATATAAATTTTTGTGCTCAGATTGGTACAAAGATATTGTCCATTATTTATGCTTTCTTTCTTGTCCTCCTTCAATAAATAGAGCTAAATACAGAGCTTTAAAACTCAAAGCTCAACCTTATGTCATAATTGAAGCAAAGCTATATTGGAAAGATCCTGCTGGAGTGTTATTGTTATGTTTGACAGAGGAGGAAGTTTCAGAAGTAATTAAAGAATATAATGAGTGCTTGTGTGGGGGTCACTACAGTTGGAAGGTAACTGCTCATAAATTTTTTAAATTAGGTTTCTATTGGCCATCTATGTTTGCTGATGTATATAAAGCAGTCAGAAGTTGTCAAAAATTCCAGGTGTTTGCAGAAAAGAAAAAGTTAGCCCCTTTACCTCTTCTCCCTGTTTTTATTGAAGAACCTTTCAGACAATGGGGATTGGATTTCATTGGAGAAATAAATCCACCATCCAGTGGGAAATTTAAGTGGATCCTTACTGCTACAGATTATTTTACAAAGTGGGTGGAGGAAATCCCTACCAGGAAGGAAAATGATGTTGTTGTTATGAAGTTTCTAGAGGAAAATATTTTTAGCAGGTTTGGATGTCCAGTAAAGATCGTGACTGATAATGCCCAAGTTTTCAGCTCACTCAGGTTTATTAATTTTTGTCAGACTTATAGTGTGATATTATCTCATTCTACAGCTTATCATCCATAGGGAAACGGATTGGCAGAATCTTCCAACAAAACATTAGTAAAATTTTTGGAGAAAACAATAAATGAAAATCAGAGGAATTGGGATACAAAGCTAGTTTTTGCTCTATGGGCCACAAGGATGACCACTAGGAGATCCACTGGAAAGTCACCTTATGAACTCGTATATGGTACTCAAGCTTTTTTTCCCACCCAGTTCGTGAAACCTGTGATTTCTTTCCTTCAAGATGCTCAAGAAGAACCTAATGCCATGATTAGAAGAATGAATAATGTAATGGAGCTAAATGAAAACATAAATAAAGTTCGGGAGAATTTTCTTACTTATCAGCAAAAAATGAAGACAATATTTGATAGGAAATCGAAAGAAATCATGTTTCAGAAAGGAGACTTTGTATTGAGATGGGATACCCGAAGGGAAGACAAAGGGAAACACGGCAAATTTGATCCCTTGTGGTATGGTCCGTTCAAAATTAATGAAGTCAGGATGAATAATACTTTCATGCTAGAAAATATTGAAGGGGAAGTACTAGATATGCCTATGAATGGGCAATATCTAAAGCATTATTTCCGGCACTAAAGATCTGTTTCACCATCATTGTATATATCCGGTGTTATCATTGTACATTTTCCATCAAGCAATTTTTGACTCCATGCCCGAAGTGAAGGCACTAATCTGCAGGTTCTTAGTGTTTCATGGAAAAAACACTATCCCCAGGTGGAGCCAAATGTTGTGGATCATCTGCATATCCTTTTCTATTTTTATTTTGAATATCAAAAAATAACAAAAAAAACAAAAATCTGAAATTCGCAAAAAGTATATGTTATGGTATAATGTTTTTATATTATAGCATAAAAAAGAAGTATTTAACAAAAGTGCGTTACCAATTAAGTTTATTATTAAAATTTATTTGGCGTTGTATTATATTTTTATGTTTAAATATCGAGCAAGTTTTAAAGCGGAAGTGGCAAAGTGTTGAAGATCGTAATCGGGTGATCAAATACGGGGGCACAAAGAGCTCGTGCATTATTCAATCCGGCACCCCCGCAGTTGACTTGTTGACCGTGAGGTAAACGAAGATCGACGGTGTGGATGTATTGCGGGGGGGGCAACCCAAAATTTGCCGCTGTACTTCAGCAGCCCCCGCAATGACGTCATGCGAGCAGCTGTACTCCACGTCAGCAACATTACACGTCATTACAGGCATTTAATATGGCTTTGCGCAGTTGTTAAAAGGTTTTTTTTATCCCATTTTCAAAGTACCTACTATCATTTTCCCCCTTTTGAGCTGTATCACCGTCACCTTTCCGTTCGCTATCTGTTGTCCGTTAAGCCATGGCAAAACGAGTCTCACTATCTGGTTCAACAAGCCTCAATTCCCTCATGGACAATGAAAAAGACGTCTAGGATACCACGTCTTCTGTAAACCATTTCTTATTGCATCATCAAGTGACCCTAAATGCTGAGAAATCCCCAATTTTTTCCGCCATGAAGAAATCCGGTGTCTTGTCCGCCTGTATCCCAAAAGGCCATTTCTTTCTTGAATTTATCTCGTGGCTGGTTTCTTCAATGTATCCTGGTAAGTGCTTCATAATGAATTCGCAGGGAGAAAATGTTCTGCAGGTGTTGACGCAGTTAATTCGCCAAGCATTTTACTTTCCTAAAAACGAGTCACCACTGCAATTCTCTGAAGATTCATTGGCGCGTTATTTTGAGAACCTTTCAGGTGAAGAATTTGATCAATGTATGTCCCATTTGAGATCAAATTCAAAGGAAGTTCGACTAGAAGGAGAAGAATTCAGTTTGGAAGTGTTTGATGCTGAGAATAGATCAGTTCTGAGTTGTATTATAGAGATTTTGGGCAAAGACAATGACCTTACAATTGATAAATTAGTATTGGGAATGTACGCGCTGATGATGAAACCAGGGGTTGTTCTCGATATTCCATCTTTCTGGCAGGAGATTGTCACTTCTCAGTTGATGACTTTTCCTCTTACAGGTTTCTTTAAATTCCCGTCATTGATTTTTTATCTATTCTTATATCAAAATGTCGAAGAATTTATGAGTTTGGGGTTGAATATAGTTGATGTCAACAAGCAAAAGCAATCATTTTTATTTTGGACTGACATAACTAGACAAGAGGGAAATGAAGCAGGGTTATTTGAGTTTTCCATTCATTATATGTCTATTGCTTATAGAATTTTGAATGGGGTTTCTCCTCCATGTTTTCTACCAAAAGCCGGGGAGTTTCTACAGTTAGGACCTAGTTGCAGATTCGGGGATTGGTTTGTGTTTGAAGAATATTCGGAGATAAGATTGTACGGATCTAGTATTGAGCCTTGCAGGCTCCCAACTTTTGTGCCTATGCGGCTTTTTTCCCTTGAATTCATAAGACAGAGCCTTAATGTAGATCAGGTGCACTTTCTTCCCATGAAGAAAGGTTTTATGTATAAATTTCCTATGAGTGTGGGACCTTTCATGGTCAATATGAGGCAAGTCTTTGATGAAGTTTCTAAGATGTTGGAAGAGACACATTTGCTACTAGGAGAAAAATGGTCATATGATCCGCATGGAGTGATTTATCAAAGAAGAATTGAGAATGTATATTCTGTGTTTTCTCATGTAAGCAGACCTGATCAGGAGAAGCTGGAAAATCTAGGCGAATAAATACATCAAAAACGAGCATTCAAACACCCGTTATAACTGAAAGGGTAAATAAAAGAAGTAGGGATGTTGTTGTTGAGGTAGATGATGAAGAGCCAAGAGAGGAGAAGAGAACTAAATTGGATGAATATCATTCTTCAAATTCACCAGGTTTTACCTTCCATATAAATGAAGAAAAAAATGCTCCCTCTTCTCCCAGAGGTCATGAGCTTTACTCGGAGAAGATGCCCTCAGTCAAACAAATATTTACACAGATTGAAGTGAAAAACCAGAGAATAAAAGCTAATGTAGAGGCTCAGGCAGAGCATCACATAGCTGCTGATCAGACTAGGTTGTTGACTGTAATGGACCTTGAAAAGGATCAATTCAGAATGGCTCTAACACATCCAACAGGGATGTCTCTCGGATCTTCGAGAAGTTTTAATGCTGTAAATATAGCTATGGATGTTAAGAAGATCCCATTGTTGGATAAGATGAACCTTCATATGCAGACTGGACAATTAATTGTCAATGATTTAACCAAGACCAATGCCACAGCTGTTAAAGATGAAAACATGCTAGCAAAAGTTATTAAGTAGTTCAAGATGGAGAAGGCTAATTCAAGGGCCTTATCAGTTCAAAATGAGGAATTGAAAAAGATTATCATGAAGATTGGTGTGGATCCTAATGACAAGGCTGCAGTACAGAAACTCATGAAGAGTGCATAAATAGAGATATCCACCCTAAGGAGAAAGCTAAAGTTACCTGCTGCAGAACATTCAATGGCTGCAGAAGTGGCAGAGGTGGAGAGAGAGAAAGAAGAATTGCGTCAGCAATTGTTGCGGAAGGAGGAAGAATTGACTAAAGTGAAGCAGACTGCTATTTCGTTACAAAACCATATTGAAAATCACACTTGTACTTTTTTTTTCCCTACAAGTGATGTAGATCCTCAAGCACAGATTGCGCAGCTCAGCACAGAGATGAAGATGGCAGAAGGAGATCTTAAGCGAGCTCAATCAGAGTTAGAATCGGCCACCAAATTCATACAGACACTAGGGAATGAAGCGAATGAGAATAAGCAGAAATTACAAAAAGCTGAGGCTGAGATTAAAGATCTTAAAGAGAAGTTAAAAGGTAATATTTCCCTTATAAAGGCTAAAGATATTATTTGGGGTGAAATTATCTCAGAAATGAAGTCCAATTGGAATTTCCTGAATATAGTTGCTAAGGAGAAAAGCCTGATCTCAGAACATGAAGAAGAAATACTATCTGATAAACAAACAACAATTAAGAGAGCAAATTGGGCTAGAAAGTTTATAAAATTTATCAATTCCAAGTCAGATGAGGAATTAGAAGATATTGAGATACATGATAGATATTTTTATGCTCAGGAGGTGAATAAAATGATAATTAGGAATGATCTTCGGAAAGTTGCAGAGAAGAGGCTACTAGGAATCAAAGAGGCAGTGAAAATTTTTGATATATCATTTGATAAATTGACAAGAACAGGTTTACCTTCTTGTTGGACCGAGAAAGGAAATATTATATCATAGAAGTTTTATGAAGATTCGCTAACATTAGCAAAAAGCAGGACAGATAACAGGCATGAAAAGACACATATTTTAAAAGGAGAAACAATGTTTAACTTCTTGTAGAGACATTTCAATTTGCTATGGATGGTGAAGACTCTCTTCACAGAAAGACCTACACACAGCCAAGTTGTTGCATTCATGTTGGAGTATCATAGTTTCAAGAATGCCCCAATAACCCAAAGTGAGCTATGGAAAAAATGCAAAACATTCTCAATGGACACAGCGAAAGGGATTCCAACATCTCAACCAAGAGTAGCCGTTGACTCAGCAACCGCATCAGAAGCGGCTATTATTATAGATTAGAAGTTTTCAAATTCATACTATGTTATTTTCTCAAAGTTATGTAAATTGTAATAGGATCTTTTGAGGCACGTACCTCCGTAACTGCAAGTAGTTAAGGTAGTTAGAATTAGTTTCCTCACGAGAAACTGTTTTGTGACTTTGTATTTAAAGAAACTTTAAAGAAAGAAAAAGGTTCCGAGTTTTTGAACCTTGAAGCAAAATTTTGTACTGGAGAATACTAAATTAATGAAAGAAGTATGCAAGATTCTATCATTCTGTCTATGTTGAAGAGTTATCCAGTTTGCACTATGTTTTCATATCTTTGAATAAAATAGAGTAATTTGAGCTGCGTGTCTCTTTATACATGTGTATTTAAGAGTTAAACAAACCTTAATGTGCGCTCCTCTGTTTTAACTTTATCTGTAATTATTTATTCAGGGTTTTAAAATGGTAGATTCTGTTTTAAACAACATATCAGATTGAAATCCTCTTCTCTCTTTTTCTTCCGTTCATTTACTTCAGCATAAATGGAATATGGCATTGCAGAACATGCATGAATTTAATATTCGATGGTTATACAATTAATGTTTAAGGGTTTGTAAGATGGAGACAGATATAAATTTATTTGTGACATAATGTCTCGAGCACGGATTCCTTTACGCAGCAAGGAATTGTTTCTTGAGGTACAACAGAAGGTAAAAGCTAAATTACAGGAAACATGTTCCCTGTTTTGTAGGGAAGATAAGACATGAATCAACATGATTGCATAACAATATTAGAGGCATCATCAAGGTCGAAGATATGGAGAAACAACTGTTAGAGATATTATTTAAGTCTTATATAAGGTTGTTTTAGACATAATAAGGAGTTTCAATCCTATTTGTATTAGGACTTCTAGAAGAAACAATTAACTGTCAAATGTAATTAAGAGTCTGTTTTAGGAGCAGATAGGTGTCAAAATTAGAAATTTGAATTCTCTTCAAGATGGATAAGGGAATCCAAGATTGTAATGATGAATCTATAAGAGACATGAAGTTGAATTGCTAAAGGTTGGCAATTTTCATTAACAAGAAAACTGTGTTATTATAGCAGACTATGTGTTTTCATCTTAATACAGATATTGGCTTTACTACTCAGGATTCAGAAAGAGTTTTTGGTGTTTGATCTTCCTATGGCTTTCCTCATCTACCTATTTGCAGTGGTATGAACATGTGTTACTTATAATTCATTGGAAAATGCTCTAACTTCCTTCATATGTTTGTAAACTGTGTTTTATTCACTGTGTTACTGTTTTGCTGATACATCTAAACTCTGAAATGCCCTCACTTCCATGTTAAGCTAATTTTGATGTTTTGTTGAAACATACCTTGACTCCATAGCCCAATAGATGTTTGTTGATCAGTAATTCAACCAGTTATACAATTTTATCCAATTTATTCCTAGAGTTAGCCATCTATTCCTCAATTCAAAATCTTAAACCTATTGAGAGAGCCCTCTCAGGTTGAGGAGGCTAAGCCTCAACTAAAAGTCTGGTTTGAAATAGTTACTTAGAGTCTACTTGATCAACAGCCTATCAGGGTCAGATTTTGTGATAACAGTCACTATGCAGGTAAGGAAACCACACAAAAGATTTTTAAAGTTGGGTTATGGTGGCCCATGTTGCACAATGATGCCTCTGCGCACTGCCATGCATGTGATGCATGTTAGAGGACCGGAAATCCATCGCGCAGAGATGAGATGCCCATGCATCCATGGATGGCACTGCAATAATTTGAGAAATGGGCTATAGACTTTGTTGGACCAATTAACCCTCTAGGAAATAAAAGTGGTGCGCATTACATAATCACTGCAACTGATTATGTAACCAAATGAGTTGAAGCTAAGCCTATGAAAGGTTGTACTAGAGATACAGTTGCAAAATTCATCTTCGAGAACATTGTGACTATCTTTGGATGTCTTAATATTCTAGTAAGTGATGATGGTACGCACTTTGTAAATGAAACCACTGAAGCTTTGAAGGATGAATTTCAGATGCATCATCAGAAGAGTAGTCCCTATCACTCATAGGCGAATGGTGCGGTGGAAGTTGTCAACAAGATATTCTTGACTGCGCTTACCAAGGTGCGCAATGCTAACCGAAATGATTGGGATGAGCATGTAACTGCAGTTCTCTGGGCATTTCAGACCACCTATAAAAATTTGACTGGTAAGACACCATTCAAGATGCTATATGGGCAAGAAGATGTGTTGTCGATGGAGTACATTGTTCCAAGTTTGTGCATTGTAGCATTCACAAATATGGCAGAAGAATATGTTATGGAGGAACGGTGGTCATAATTGGTCACACTTAAAAAATATCTCTTTGTTCCCAATTATTACCAGCAAGTCCAGGAGGTGCGTGAAAAGGCATGGCATGATAGGCACATAAGGAAAAAGGTGTTTAAGGAAGATGATTTGGTCTTGTTGTATGACAACAACTTTGTGCGCCACGGGTAGTTGAGGATCCATTGGCTAGGACCATATATTGTTAAGGAGATCATTGATGGAGGTGCAGTGCGCCTGGACACATTGAGCGGATAATATCTTCTCGGGTATGTCAATGGAAGTCGATTTAAGTTTTACAGGGATGACCCTGTGCACACCAAATGACTATAGGACTGGAGTATTGAATCTGTGAAGAAGGGATGCCAGATGCGCATGAATATGTGACGTGCATGTGGTAGCTATGCAAGGAGGTTGATTGGGTTACAGAGGTGCCACAATCTAGCCGTTGGAACAATAAATATGGAAAATACAACTTTATTACCGTTTATGGGAGTGTCTAGGTTGCATTTAATGAGGGGATTTTTCCAGATTTGGGACCGTATTGTCATTTATGGAGACACATTAATGCATAAGGGATCATTCAAGATGCGCAAAAACTATATATATGACCTATGGGGTCGTAATAGTTCCCTTTGATTTTTGTTTGAATTTTCTACCCTCAACTCTTTGATTTCTCAAAATTATTCAGTGTCTATGTTTGGTTTAGATCCTCAATTTTAGGAAGAGTTGGGCCGTAGGGGTTTGGGTTATGTAATTCCACCTAGAATGACACCTACACACCCCAGAGAGGATCTTGCTGCATCGAAGATTCCTATTGCGCCGATTGTGGAAACACCTACACCCACAAAGCCTAAGAAGGGTCAAACATCGGGGACTCATTAATTTCCCATGGAAAAGACTCCAAAGTCATGCTCCACTATAGTTGAGCGCCAGAAGAGACCCATGGTGGAGCTCCCTGAGACTATTATGGAGGAGGAAGAGAATGTGGTCGAAGTGGCCCCATTCTCACAGTTCTCAGCCTATGTTTCACCTCACAAGGAATCTATCAGAGTTCCACAATATCTGGACAAGGTACCATCGAGCATTAATATGCCCTTGATTCTTGAAAACGTCCCAGTTGAAGGTGATATGTTCACCAAAGTGCCATAGCTAAAAATGGAAGATTGGGACATGAAATATATGGAGAAGTTTCCATAGCTTGTGCTAGAGTGCAATTTAGATCATGTGCTATATGAGGGGGGCCTTGTGCGCCTTGAGTTGCAACGATGGGTATTGGTTCTGCATAAGGCAGGGTTTCTAAATTTGTTACAAGTCCCACACTTCAGGCTTAGCCTGATAAATGACATATGTGTGCACCAATTTATTACGCTTGTGAATGATGAAGCACTATGTTTGGGAGAGCACATATCAATAGATGCACGCTGATCCATCAAATCACCGACCTGCCTAATCAAGGCGCAGATCCCATGGCATATTTTGGAGGAAAGGCACAAGAAAAACAGGTGGATGACAAGATTAAGAAGAAGTACCAAGTATTGCACCGTAGTAAAGGCTTTGTAGTAAGCGAGATTAATGTCCCAACTGTTCCGATTGGGACACTCATCTTGGCCTAGAAGATGAAGCACAAATGTCAACCAAAGGAGGTTCTTGCGCAAGTAGTTTCTCTCATTGGATAGTGTGAAAAATGAGTCATGTATAACTGGTCTCAATATTTATGTAGAGAGTTTTTGGAAAATGTACACTAAGTACAAGAGGAGGGCAAGAATTTCTATTACGCTTGGCTCTTGCTGCTGATAGCCCTTATTGGTTGGAATACCCCTAAGGAAATGCAGTTTCCCGAGATTGAGCCACAAATGTGCAAAGCCACGGAATATGCTACATTATGGAACTCTTCCATCCCCGCGCGTATTATGGAGAAAAAAATCTTCTGGGTGTTGTTCGATGCCTTGCTATTTCAAGTTGTACAATCAAAACCAAGGATGTCTCCGACATTGTATGACCAATATAAGATTATTTCTGATTTTAAAGCAACCTTCCACAACATGCACATCCGCACGAAGGGCATCGTTGAAGGTGTATGGTATGAATTTCCCTATCTCATCACTGAGGACGATTTTCTGCATGTCACTGCGGAGTGGCTTCCAGCATGGTTGGAGCCAGGTGCATCAAAGTCCATTCCGAAGACACATACCAAGTTGTGGATTTGTACGTAGACAACATAGAAGACAACTGAAAAATATTCCACGCCGACAACAACCGGTGAAACAATTTATTTAACAGATACTACACCTGAGAAGAACAATATTGTGCTAAAAGAAACAAAGGAGTAGGTGGAAGCGCAGACTTCCAAAGGCACAAAGGACGGTTCTCAGGCCACAGGGAGATCGAGGAAAAATAAAAAGGACTCTAAGGCCACCGGAAAAGAAGAGATAAGATTGATTGAAGATGATCTCAATGACATAGAAAACACTGTCACAACAGTCACAAAGGACAACTCGACAGACATGGAAATGCAGTACAAGACCATGCTCGAAGGGGTGCATGTTGGCATACAAGAATTAAAAGTTCAAGCGAGCCTGATTCAGGCGAGTGTTGCTGAAGCAAGTTAGATGCAAGTGAGTGTGCCTACAACTAGCGTGTAACTGCTCAATATTGTTCTACTTGCAACCGCAGAAAGTCACCTAATTCAAATTTCTGAGCTAGCCATTCATGTTGAATCAGCCAACTGGCATGCGCAACTAAGAGGTTGCAGAGATATAAACATTAACTTGTCTATTTTTCCTGCAGGAAAATTACATTTGCTACACAATATGATGGTAGATGAGTTCCAGTTTTGTGAATCCCATGCTCACACCACAATAGTAGAATCGCAATAGCAAGCTGCCGAGGCATATCATAAATATAATATTGCAGAGCAAGCATGTTACGCAGCCAAGGCTCAGGGCATTGCGCTCGAAGAGAAAATAAACCAATTCTGCAGCGAAGTACCAGCAGTACATTCCATAACTGCCCTAGAAGAGAAGTTAGAAAGGTTGGCTGTTGCATTGAAGGCCTCACGTGCAGAAGTTCAAATGGTCCAAGTTACATTGGAGCATTAGATTTCTGACTTAAAAATGAAATTGTATCCCGAAACCCTGCCAGAAGCCATATCAAAGAGGGTTGTTGAAGCGAAGTAGGCCACTAATAGAATTATTGCCGCAATCATGTAGTGAAATCAGATTTTGTATGAGGCCATGGGTGTCTAAACTTCAGTTCAGAATGACCCTGTGGTACAACAACTGCACAATGAGTTGCGCGTCAAGGAGCAATAGTTTGATGATATTAGGATGGCGACGCCTACTCTTGTTCTTACACAATGCCTCGCCCACCTATAGGAGGGTTCGGTAATTCAAAATGAAATTAAGGACCTGCGTCAGAAATAATAATTTCTTGAGACAAGAATGCAGTCGTGGGCCGAGGAGGATCTGTAGTTGTCACAGAATTTGGATAGTACTTTAAAGGCCATTCAAAAAACCTGTAGAAGTATTGAACTGGCCACTGAAGGGCCCACTACAGAGAAATTGGTAATTCAAGCATAGGGAGCTGTTGCACAGAGTGTGGACATGGTGCTACCACTCAAATATTCTGTCGCTACGCTCTAAGCCAAGATGAAGGAGTAGGCCCCACAGTGACTCGAGATGAGTCACAGGTTTGTGTTGGGGAGCTGTTGGAGTGGGGTCCCTTGGGGTACATTTTTGGATATATTTTTGTATAATTTTTTCATATGCGTATTGTGCGGAAAGGTCGAGGGGCTTTGGGATGGGTTAAAGTCTCTCTTTTATGTAAAAGGGTTTTAAGGGTAAACTGTGGGCCTCAAACCATGGTTTGAGACAACAATATCTACAAACTAGATGAATATAAATAAATATAGATCGATTCTAAGGAAGTATTCATTAATTCTTGTTCTAAGTGCTTTATGCGTACGTGGTACTTTTTTAAGGGTTTTAGTGTGGGTTTGGGTAGAAAGGCTCCTATTGGCTATGCACGCAAAGACCTAGTCCTGGTTGTGTGTGGACTCTGCTGGCTATGTGTCCGGAAGGGTAATTGTAAGGGAAATTTTGTTGTAGTGAACTATTGGAATACAATACAAATACTAGTTTTGATGAAGCACTATGTTATATGAGTTATATTCTATTATTGCATTGAGATTACTTTACTTCTGTTATGCTTAATTGTATCAACACATGAATATATATTGATGGTTGAATACATGTATAAATCTGCTTAAGTTATTACGCATTATGTAGATCTAGTTATGTTCTTATATATCTGTGATGAAGTTGATCTATGATCTGTCAGTTTATGCATTATCTATGTTTGCGCCTTGCCATTATGATAAGTATTATTCTATATTTTTGCACATCTGTTTTTGATCTGTGTAAGTTTTGCAATCGACCTGTTTAGGGACACCACATTATTTTCTTCCTCAGGGTGCGGAAACCTGGTTTCACCACCCCCCCATACTGTTTCAGGTGAGACTTTGATCTTCACAAGTAGGTCAATTTCGAAAGGGCTAGTAGTTGGAGGGTTTGTTCGCTGCGCGATAAAATCTAAACCTGGTTCAGGACCGCTCAAGCCAAAATGGATGACCCATAACCATAAAAAATGAAGATTCGAGGATAGAGATGCCCTATAATACTTGTGACCCACTATGATGCTAACAGTGTGCTTCCTAGAAAATGGACTTCGAGGAAGTGTGGGTTTGTGGATGACTCAGAACCATGAAAAAAATATATCTCAGGATAGAGGTACCATGTAATGCTTGTGACCAACTGTGATACTAATAGTGTGTGGCCTAGCAAATGGACTTCGATGAGAAGGATTTTGTGTGGTTGACCCATAACCGTAATGCTGACTATTGATGAAGTAGCAAGTGGCTACATAGCCTGGGGTGGGTAGGCACATATCCAAAGAACCGAAACCCAACGTTGCAATGTTGAAACTGATGAATGTGAAGCAGGTGCCTACTAAAACGGGGTGGGAGGGCATGTCTCCAAAGGGAACCCACTTTGAATGCTGCTCCAGATTTAAAATAGGCATAAATCGGTCAATATAACTTAGAATATTTATTATAACCTGTTTTTGGAAATATAGTGATCATTATTCATCTTCCCATGTGTTTGAAATCTCTATCTGGAGACTTTTGAAACTCATATTCGCGATGCAATTGTCCTGCTGTCACAAAATTTCTGAAAATTTTGTTGATTTTAAATCAGCGATAACTCCCACGTCGAGAATTTGATTTGAACACTTTTTTTTGTGAAATCGAGTGATTTTTCGAGGGGAGATCAAATCTATAATAATTTATCTAAATTTTTCACTAAAAATTTCAAAAAAAGACAGGAGTTTCGCCGTCCATGAATTTTCTTCAGAAAAAATTCTATAACACTGCTAATTTTAAATCAACGATATCTCCCTCATCCAGACTCTGATTCGACTGATTTTTTTGTTTGAAATTGACTATTTTTTCGCTAGGAAGCCAGATATACTGTTTTTTTCTTAAAATTTTTCACTAATATTTTTAGATCTGCTCTACAAACTCGCCGCCCAAAAAATGTTTCCTACAAAAAAATGAAAAAAAAAAATCTTCCTGATTTGCCCAAGAAAGTGCTCCATGGAGGTCGTGGAACTTGCATGGAGTTTGATAAATATGGCTTCAAAAATTTGAAACTAAAATATGCTTCAAATCCTCATTCTCATGGATTCTTAACTTGAATCTGATACCACTAATCCAGATCTTGAGGGGAGTCCCCCATGATCTGAAATAATGAAATGGATCTTGTGGGGGAGACCCCCAAGATCTGAAATATGGAAATGACAAAAAAAAATCAAATGACACATAGTAAACAAAAACACAAATTTTGTTTTAATAAAAACGAGAATAACTGTAAAAGCTACATTGTTGTGGACAAAATACCCTTTTACAACATGCGAATTGTTACTTATAAAAAATTTTAGTTACAATACCACGAGTAAATTCCATGGGTGGGTAAATACCATGGGTGAATGAATACTATGTTTGAATGAATACCATGGGCAGATTCGAGTTACAATACCATGGGTGGATAAATACCATGGGTGGATTCCATTTACAATACCATGGGTAAATTCCATGTGTGGATGAATACCATGGGTGGATACATACCATGTGTGAATGAATACCATGGATAGATGTCACTTAAAATACCATGGGTTGATGAATACCATGGGTGTAGGCCACTTTCCATTCAGATCATTCTTCCCTCCTTATGAGGCAATGGTCCCTGTTGCGTGAAGTTCGCTCCTGAGAAGCATTTGTTGAATATGAAGAGCCACTGAATAGAAGGGATTTGTGTGGTTAAACCATAACCGTGATGAACGAAGATCTGAGGATAGAGATACCCTGTAATTCTTGTGACCAAATTTGATATTGACAATGTGCAGCCTAGAAAATGGACTATGATGAAGTGTGGATTTGTGGATGACCCATAACCATGACAAATGAAGATTTAAGGATAGAGATACCCTGTAATGCTTGTGACCAACTGTGATTCTAACAATGTGTGACATATCAAATGGATTTCAATAAAGTGTGGATTTTTGGATGACCCAAAACCATGACAAAGGAATATCTAAGGATAGAGATACCATGTAATGCTTGTGACCAACAGTGATACTAATATTGTGTGGCCTAGAAAATGGACTTTGATGAGAAGGATTTTATGTGGTTGAACCATAACCATGATGCTGACTGTTGATGAAGTAGAAGGTTATTACATAGCCTCGAGTGGGAAGGCACGTATCGAAAGAACCCAAGCCCAATGCTGCTATGATGAAACTGATGAGTGTGAAATAAGTGCCTCCTAAAGCGGGGTCGAAGGGCATGTCTCCAAAGGGAACTCGCTCTAAATGCTGCTCCAGATTTAAAATAGGCATAACTCAGTCAATATAATTCATAATATTTATTATAACCTATTTTTGGAAATATAAAGATCATTCTACATCTTCCCATGTGTTTTAAATAGCCATCTGGAGAATCTGTAAACTGAGATCGTGCTGGAAATGTCCTGCCATCACAAATTTTTTGAAAAAATAGCTGATTTTAAATTAACGATAAATCCCTCGTACGAACTTAGATTTGAATGGGTTTTTTGTGAAATTGGGTGATTTTTCAAGGGGACCTCAAATATATAATCATTTATTTGAAAATTTTCACTCGAAACTACAAAAAATGAGAGGAGTGTTGTCATCCATGAATTTTCGTCAGAACAATTTTTGCAACACTGATAATTTTAAATCAACGATATCTCCCTCATCCAGAATTTGATTCGACTGGTTGTTTTTTAAATTGGCTATGTTGTCGCAAGAAATCTAGTTATGCTATTTGTTTCTAAAAAAATTTCATTAATATGTTATATTTGCTCTACAAAATCGCTGCCCAAAAAAGGTTTCATGCAAAAAAATGAAAAAAAAAACAATTCTTCCTGCTTTGCCCAAGAAAGTGCAATATGGAGGTCGTGGAACTTCCATGGAGTTTGATAAATATGGCTGCAAAATGTTGAAACTAAAATATTCTTCAAACCCTCATTCCCATGGACTCGTACTTGAATCTGATACCAGTGTTTTAGATCTTGGGGGGAGGCCGCCAAGATTTGAAAACTTGAAATGGATCTAAGATATGAAATATTGAAATGACAGAAAAAAAAGATGACACACAGTAAAAGAACCCTCAAAAAAACTTTTTATTAAAACCGATAATAATTTTAAAAGCTACATTCCGATGGAAAAACTGCCATTTTACAAGATGTGACTTGTTACTCATAGCATTTTTTAGTTACAATGCCAAAGGTAAATTCCATGGGTGGGTAAATAACATGGGTTAATGAATACTATGGGCGAATGAATACCATGGGAAGATGTCACTTACAATACCATGGGTGGATAAATACCATGAGTGATGAATACCATGGGCAGATTCCATTTACAATACCATGGGTAAATTTCATGTGTGGATAAATACCATGGGTGGATACATATCATGTGTGAATGAATACCATGGATAGATTTCACTTACAATACCATGGGAGGATAAATACCATGGGTGGATGAATACCATGGGTGTAGGACATTTTCCATTCGGATCAAACTTCCAAAATAAACCATTTGAGCTTGAAAATCAACACAATATTACAAAAATCAATATATAGTTGTAGGCTCATAATAAAAATTCTAAACACAATTGTCAAACATTTTCAAATATCTCAACATCTAGCAAAAAAAAGGTAATTTATTTGCATGATAAGTTCACCGAGGAATTTATATTATTCAATGTCATATTGTCAAAATTCTTAAAATGATGCAGCCAAAAGGCCGCAAAATACCCACATACGCAGAAACTTAAACTATCTTCCCCTTCCGAGGATTTTATTAGGCAGACGTATTTAACTGACCCGTAATAAATCATCAACAACATAGGCTTTGTGGTACCCCGGTTTCAATTGAAACCATTAAGTTACCAATCATTAGGAATACATATAATACCTTTAACTTACCCTTATGGCATCACAACATCACAAATTGTTGTTTCCACAATACTACGAGCTTGTGGGTTATGGCCCACATGACTCTCCACTTGCATGATGGATTGCAAAATATATGAGATCACATGTCGCAAAAAATAACATACAACTTTCAAATCAATAAATAATCACAACGCCGATGCGAATTCTCATTGAATTGCGATGTAATATCCACCATTGATCTATACCAGATCTAACATCCCCACTGGGCCTTTACTGATCTGCTTCGCCTCCCAAATCACATAACTTACCTTGCAAAGTATTAACATGTAAGTAAGAGAATTACCGATTGCGATGTGCTCCTGGATCCTCCTCCCAACACGTGTCCACTTCGTAACTCGGTGAGTATAGCATTTCGCACATCGGAAATTTTAACATTTCACATGTCACACCTTTTAAATTCACTATTTAACCATTATACCATATTGCATGCGCTATGTGATATGCGCTTGGACCTCGGCTCTACACGTGGCTCTTCTTCTCAACTTTCCCAACTTATCTCGCGATGAGATCTTTGTCACTTAATCTTCAGCTGATCTTTTCGATTTAATATTTTTCGTACCTTCCTTCCTTTGGAAATCTTTTAAAGGGTTTGTTGCCTTAATATTTTATCCTATTTCTTTCACCGCCACTGCTCTGCATCTTTGTTTCCTTTATGCTATCCTTCTTGAGCTTGTTCGATATTTAGTTGCACTAATCTCTCCTGAGCTTTAGCTTCTTGTTATTCGTTCATATCCATAACCATTACATTGTCTCAAGCTGGATACATAACACTATTCTGTATTACTTCTCCGAATCCAAAATTTGGGTTTGTTCCTTTCCTACTGACCGCATCCACATCCATTATGACTCAGGGCAGGAATCACACGCAGTTCTACCCAAATGGTCAGTCTGCCCATTCACCCCACGGTAAGACATTCACATTCATCATAATTCATGCAATCAGTTAATTACTTCATCAATATCAAATTTTTTTAGTTATAGATCACTTAGTACGTAAAAGAAACAAAAGATAGTCACCATGAATTCAATAAATGTACATATATAATAAAAACCTGCTTACAATCTAGGTTCATCCTGATACGCCCTTACATGGCCCTTTCTTCCTTCAAAAAAACCATCTATGTCTCTTGGCTCATGCCTCTATCTCTTAGCTTAATCTTCTTTATTTAATTTGGCCCTCCTTTTTCCTTCGAAGCTTACAATTAAATTTATAATATAATTCAGAGATTATTCTCCCTCACTCAACTCCTACAAACTTGTAACTAATTTCTTAGAACTTGATCCTATCTATTCTAAACCAAATGGATCAATCCTATCCTATCTGCTAGCTTATCCAACGAATTCTACCAACACGCAGATTCAATTACGTGACTAAGCTCTTTGACTAATGAGTCAACACCTATCTAGAACCTTCTAGACTAATACTTGTGAACTATGAATTCTTTACAAGATTTTACAATGATTATACAAAGGAGATGTCCCTCTTAGACCAATTTCAAGACCCTAAGGTCTGAATTCTACTTGGACTTTTTACTTAGAGAAAATGCTCCTGCATCAAACTCCCCAGGTGAAAAATAATCATGATCTCCAGATCATGTGCCTTGAATAGTTGTCCTCTTGGATCCCAGACTTCATTCTGTAATCTCTCTTTGGTTTTTTGTTGTTGTTGTTATCCAGGTATCCATACTTTATGTTGCATTGTCCCACTGTTATGCTCTCACATTATTCTATTGTATTTCTCTTGCTACTGCTGCTTTGCTTCCTAGCTGTTGTATTCTTCTGAGACACCTTCACCATCAACCTTATTATTCTTTCAATCTCCATGTCCATTTTATCTTCTAACTGGTACTCACTTTGCCAATTTTCTTCAAACTATTGTTTGTTAGCTTCTCTTCAAAGTTGTTGGATTCTCACTACCACCCTTAAATCCTTACTCGCTTGTTGCTCTTGAAATTTTTTCTCAATTACAAACAACCTATGTTCAATATCTTAGATAGAAACATCATACTCATATGCTTCCAACAAACAGTTTAGCAATTCACTTTCCACCTGACTCTTTTCAAACACCTCATAACTATGTTCTTCATCAATTCCAACATGTCTTTCTTCCTCTTCCTTGACAACCCTCAGTGATTTTCCTTCAATTCATTGACTAATCCTAGTACTTAGTTCAGCTTCCTTCAGTTCTAAGACTGATTCCTCTTTAACATGAGACATGCCTGCCTCACCTTTTCTTAATTTCAGTTGTAAATTTAGAATATTCATTCTCTGACTTGCTATTCTATTCTCCAAAAGACTTAGCTCATGCCACAACTCTGTCATCTCACTTGGAACTTCTTCCAAAAATTATATACAATCCTCACTATATCCTTCTTTTCCACAAGTCCAATTTCTTGGTGACACTACTTCCTTTTTATTCATCAAAATAAAATTCGGATCCTCTATCTCTGTGACAACTTGATATGTATGTCCAACAGTCTTCCCTTGGTCAATCAGATAATCGAATTCTTACTTGTCCTCAACAGTAACAGGTTCCTTCATATGAGACATAACTATCACACTTTCCTTGGAGATACTTTCTTCACTAAGCAAGGAATTTATGAACTAATTCTGTTGCAATAACTCAAATTGATCTTCATGTAAAAGACAGTCATCATCATACTTTTCTTGACAATTCTCAACTTCATTCAAGACAATTGCAAGAGATGGATTTCCTTCCACAACACCTACAAACATAGTCAAATTATCAATCTCAAAGTCCCAAGATAGCATGGTCTCATTTGATTATCCAGTCACCAAATCTTCCTCTTGTTTTTCTAAGTCCTCTTTATGACAAAGAAAAGCTTCAATGGTCTTCTTATCAGCCTCCTCAAGTACTTCACTTGGTTGCTTGATATCCTCCTCCACTTTTTCTTGCTTTTGGTCATAATTGTGAGCCAAACATCCTCTGCTTTTAGTCCTTACAGTATACTGAAAATAAATACCTCCTCTTAACTATGTATGATCTTCCATATGAGATCTAAATCTCTCAAAAATCAAAATTTGTCTCTCTTATTTGTCTTCTTTTACATCACCTGCAAACATACACAAATTATTAATTTCAAAATCATAAGGCTCAGTTTCCTCAATTGATGTTTCAGACATCGCTGTTACATATTTAAGTTCAAAAGAAACTTCTTCTTCTCTAGCAACTTTGTCTTGTTGTAGCTCAACTCATTTGAGCTTCTCTATCCTCAATTCAACATCCATAATCTGCTCAAGCTTCCTCAACACCTCTATTAACTGCATATTCACCTGATGTTCTCTCTTATCTTGTAGCTTATGCCACTTCATTTTCTTTCTCATTCTGTAACCAAATCTCTGGTCTTATTTACTCCTCTGGAACATCTTTATCAAAAAATTAAATTTCATTCTTATCTCAGCCTTTTCTCTCTCATACTCTTCATCCACACCATCTGCTCTGACATATTTCTTTATTTTTCTTCTAGTGTGGTCTCTCTTAGAACCTTTGTGATGACTATCAATAGTCATGTTGTCCTCTATCTCTATGAGTTCCTCACTCACTATGAGTTGTACTTAAGCCTATGCAATAGCAAGTCCTCCCTGCTACATTTATCTCACCAAGATTTCCTCTATACTTGGCCACTAGTCCCTTCTCTAGAAATTTCTTTGAGCATTCCTCTGATCCTTCTAGGATTCAACTCATCTGTACTTGTGAGAACACAACTTTCCTCTTGAGTTTAAATCACAAATGAAATACTACGTTTTTGCCACACTCTTATTTCACTCAGAAATCCTTACCAGCTTCCTTTATCACCGCTTCTTAAGTTTTGTGATCTACTTTTGCTGAGATAGTTCATTAGATGCAACTATCAATCTTCAATATGTATTTTATCCTGCAAAACTCAAATCGGAGTTAAACAAAACAATGTCTCCATGATTTCACAAGCAATCTCCATCCACTCTTCACATTCGAGTGAATCTCCATTCTCCATAATAAAAAAACCATCACTATGCTTTCTTTATTCTTTTGCAATCTCTTCTTAAGAGTATCACTTACTCCCATCTTTTTCCATACTTTACCTCTGTATGCCTACTGATTGTCATATTTAAAATCCGATCTCCTCTTTCTACAATATCTCTGTTCAATTTTCTGAAAAGCACATTTACTTTATTGATCTCCTCTTTCTTCCTCAATCACACTTCCATTCTCCTTCTATTTCACATATAATTCTATTTTGTTCTGCTACCAAACATCTTCTACATAGTTTAGCTCTGCAATCTTCATTTATAACAACTTTTTTCATTAACTTTCTCTCATACCAATTGATGCTACCAAAAGTTCGCAAAATACCCACATACACAGAAACTTAAACTGTCTTCCCATTCCCAGGATTTTCTTAGGCAGAAGTATTTAACTAGCCCACAATAACCCATCAACAACACAAGCTTTGTGGTACCCTAGTTTCAATCGAAACCATTAAGTTATCAACCATAGAGAACATATATAATACCTTTAACTTGCCCTTATCGCATCATAGCGTCACAAACTATTGTTTCCACAATATTATGAACCTGTGGGTCATGGCCCACATGAATTTCCACTTGCACAATGGATCGCAACATATATGACATTTCATGTCGCACATAATAACATACAACTTTCCAATCAATAAATAATCACAACGCCGATGTGAATTCTCACTGAACTGCGATGTAATCTCCACCATTGATCTATACTAGATCTAGCAGCCCCGTTGTGCCTTTATTGATCTGCTTCACATCACAACTCACATAAATTACCTTGCCAAGTCTTAACATGTGACTAAAAGAATTACTGATTGCGATGTGCACCCGGATCCTTCTCTCGACACATGTCCACTTCACAACTCAGCGAGTACAGAATTTCACACATCGGAAATTTTAAAATTTCGCATGCCGTGCCTTTTAACTTCATTGTTTAACCATTATACCATATCACATGTGCTATGCGATATGCGCATGGACCTTTGCTCTACACGTGGCTCTTCTTCGCAACTTTCCAAACTTATCTCGCGATGAGATCTATGTTGCTTAATATTCAGCTGATATTTGTGATTTAATATTCATCATCCCTTCCTCCCTTTGGAAATATTTTAAAAGGTTTTCCACCTTAATATTTTCTCCTATTCCTTTGACCACCACCACTCTGCAACTCTGTTTCCTTTACGTTATCCTTCTTAATCTTGTTTGGTATTTAGTTGCGCTAATCTCTCCTGAGCTTTAACTTCTGGTTAGTATTTCATATCCATAACAATTATGCTGTGTCAAGCCAAATATATGACACTATTCTTTATTACTTCTCTGAATCCAAAATTTGGGTTTATTCCTTTCTCTACCTGCTCTCACATCCATTCGCTCCAGACTGTAAACACACTTGATTCTACCTAGCCATTAAGTATTATTCACACAGTAAGACTTATTCATTCATCAAAATTCATGAAATTAATTAATTACTTCACCGATATCAAATTTCTTCAGTTACAGATCACTCAGCACGTAAAAGAATCAAAACAATGTCGCCATGAATTCAATTTCTCATTAATCAATAAATGTACAGATACAATAAAAACCTACTTAAAATCTTCATTCAGCCTGATATGCCCTTACATGGCCCTTTATCCCTTCTGTTATCAATCAGAAAAATGTGAAACATCACTTGACATGGTCATACAGTTCATTTATCAAAGGTTTCCTTAAACCTTTCAAGTTTGTATAGGAAAATTTCATTTTTTACATATTTAACCTATCCTAAGGTTCAAGGCCACCTTCATTTAGGTCATGTCATGTCCCATCAGTCATCATTTGGTGTAATTTTTCATTTCCCAAGCATTTAAATTTGAAAAGGACACTTAAGCCAGTTTTACAAATTTTTGTAGCCTTTTATACAACAAAATAGTAGTTTTCGCTACAAAACTGCCTAATAGTTTCATTGCGAAACTGTCAGAGAATGAACTAGCTACGCTATGAAAAAATATTTTCCTATCTGTTTTGTCAAACTCGATGCAAAGTGTTATTTCTTGATTGGAAGAGTTAGGGTGGAGGTCGTTTGAGTCTCTTAGGGTTAGTTCAAAAGTACAAGGTCATGTTTGAGGTCATCATTATTGTTTTTAGCATGCATGTGTCATGATTAAGGCACGAGTTGTCATTCAAACCACAAAGCCTTACCCAATTAGTATTTTTATCATACTCTACTTTATCTTTGCATGTAATTGGATTTCTAGAGACCTGCTTCATCGAGACAAGCAGGTTGCTGGTAGATTCAAAAGTTGCAGGTGTCATCAAGCAAGTGAGGCTGAGAAGATATAAAGCCACCATGGCTGCAAGGAAGAAAACTAACAAAGGTGGTAATTGCCACAGGTATGAGCCCATGGACATGAATTTGCTAACTGAAGACCCAACTACCATGGAGGTATTCAGAAGAACAGGTTGCTTGCAATTTTGTCAAAGTTTGCAAGTTTGTAATCTATAGGTTTCCAAGGATTTTGCTAAAAGTTTCACTAAAACAGATTCAAAGGTGGGAATGCTAAACTTCAAAGTAACACCAGAAAACATTTCAGTAGTATTAGGAATCCCTAGAGGAGGGGAGCAGTGGTTTAAAGGCATAAAATTTACCATGCAGGATTGCAAAGACTTCATTAAACCAGAACATAGTGAAATTGATCTCACGAATGCTATCCCTAGGAGTTACATGAAGGAAAACTATTCAAAGCTGTTGATGATCATTCAAAATTATTTCACGTGCGAAGGAAGGTTTCACATGGTCTACTCCTACCACCTCATGCTTCTTCTGCATTTTGTGGGTAAGAGGTCATTTGACTTTCCATTTTTTTTATACATAATTCTAGGTGAAATGTCAGATAAGGTTCAAGTTAAAATAGAAGGTAATGAAACCTCTCTCTTTCACCATGGTTTGATCAAGTTGTTGGTGTTATAGGAGTTGAAGAGACTAGATAGAGACTGGACATCCTTTCTGTTCATGAGTGGTTTTGAAGTTGATGCTATCACTCCTAAAAGAGTTTCCAAACCTAGAAGTATTTTATCACCAACAGTGGTAGAGGAAGCTGAATAAGGGAATATATCATCCCCACTAGGACCAGTGAGCATGGATATAGAGCCTTTGTAGAATATTGACACACCTAAAACTACACCTACAAAACAGAAGCAAACATTCAGCAAACAAAGCAGCAAGAGAGCTACTAGGAGCCAAATAGTGATTAACACTAACTTAGCATGCAATTGATATTGAAGAAACTCCCATTTTCCAAGCTGAAGATGTTTAATATGGAGGAAGAAAGCTAAAGTGAGGAAAAAAAACTAAAAAAATTAGAGTTTGTAGGTGATGATGCTGGTTTCATGTTTGAACCTAGAAATCCAATGACTAGACATGCAAGAAAGGTCATGGAAAGTAGCAAAGAGACTCATAAGGTCAATGAAATAACTCAACCACCACCAAGCATCATAGACCTATCCTCACCTAAAAAAGAAGATCTGATCATCAAACAAAATAAGGGTAAAGAGAAAATCATTGAAAAATCAGAAGTTGAAAACCTTAAGGAGTAGTTGAAGGAGGTAGACAAAGAGATATCAGCCTTGAATCAAAAGAAGCATAGAGCTGAAAGGGTTCAGTTTGAAAAAATGTGGAAAATATGGGAAGATAAAGTCACAAGTGTCTCAAAGACCTTGGACAATATAGAAAAGCTGATAAAGTGGACTCAACCACTAAGAGGAGAGGTCAAGCATGTTAGCCACCCATAAATTATGATATACCAAATGGTGGTTAAGTTTGTTTTCAAGCCTTCAAGAGATTTATTTTCCCTCCAAAATCCATCATATTTGAAGTCTTATGATGTTTCTTTGTCCCTTTGGATTAATCTCCACTGGTGTTTCTATAAGGGCATGCCCGAAACCCTACCAGATCTATGAAAAAAACTGTTTTCCAAAGGCCTCTGAAACTGCCCATTTTGACTCATCTCCCCTCATTTTCATAAAGCCTCATTTTCCTCTTTAAGACCCCCATTTCCCCCTGAAAAGCCTTCAAAACCCCTTTGAACCTCTAAAAATCCCTTTTTACAGGTTTAAACAACATTTTCCCCTTTACCGAAAGCCAAGAAAGTCCCTAAAAACCCTGTTTTTTGGCCTAAAAACTCATTTCTACACTAAGGCCTTAAGCCCCTTTCGGCTAGCCCCCAAAACCACTTCCCCACATGACCCCAGTGCTAAGGGAAAGCGCTAGACCATAAGGTGCTTATCGCAATCGGAGAAATGGACGGAAGCGCATTCTTATGTTAAACAAAGCAAAAACTCCGATGCGATGACCTTTTTGTTCTATAGGTCTCGGGAGTGATCACCACCATCGATCTTATTAAGATCTGACGACCTACGCTCCTCCCATCGTGCCCGCATTCCCCTATTTCACCCCTCCGATGATATTATCCCCTCTGTCGATTTCACCCTTAATCCGACGGTCCTCGCTTCCCCGCTCCGATCGCAATCGCAAATTCCAAATGGAGCCTCCTTCTGTCTTCCCCGATCACGATCCTCCGATTGGATCGTGGCAATTGATCTCTTGAAATATGACGCCCCAGATCTCATCGCTCCCCTCCCATCGCTCCAATTCTTCCTCCCCACCGATTCAATCTCCGCCATCGATCTTGACCTGGATCGGACGGCTGGCGCTCAATCGCACCATCGCAAATCGAAAGTTTATAATGTGTCAACCCCGCTACCTCCCCCGATGGAGATCCGTCGATCCAATCGTGACCATCCATTCAACCCAGATCCAATGGCTCACGTTTAATCTCCCTCCACCATGACCGGGTCCCACCTCCTAAGGTCCATTTCATATTTTTTCCATCGTTTTTTCCCATTTTCATTGTATTCGCCCAAACATTAAACTTTGATGTCTTAACACTAAAAGTATTTTCCCACGCTAATTCATGTCTAAACCTCGGTTTCACTGTGTTGCGCCATGTAACCTTTTCTTTTCCGCCACGTTTCCTCTGCAATCATTCCTCCACCTCCGCCAAAACCTTTCTGAAGCAGTTTTAAGCCCCGCGCAGGATTTCATAACAGGTTTCTCGTGTTTTGCAGGTTTAAAAGATTTTTGTTTTTATTGAAGATCAGGGTTATTGACCCTGACATGAATCCTCCAATGCCCTTTTTAGCCTTGTATTCATACAAACAGGTTTTCATAAGTTTAAAGTGTATGAGGAAAAGATTAAAGGGTTGAAAGGCATAATATTGAAAGATTAACACAGCCTTTGAAGACATCAGTGCTAAAATAAATTCGAGCGATCAATGAATTCAAAGCATTAACAGAGCTAATGTAGGTTTAAGTACAAAAGAGACGAAGCAGTTAGTGATGCAGAACGATGACTGACATAGACTTGACCTTTACCCATGCACACAAGTCTGCCAAGCAGTTATTGCACCAGGGAAGCTACTACAAATTGTCAGAGGCAATTATTTAGAAGTATGGGAGTCCTCATAGCCCATTCCTCACTTAAATCACATCGAGAAGATAATAGTACCTCTCCGGATGATTTTCTCCTCAAGGACACCCTGTCGGTGATTTCTGTCATATCAAAATGGCCTCAAACAAGCCACAAAGTTATTGATCCTATCTAGAATTCAATGAAATGTTTAAGGCACAGAATGGAGCATTCGAAATGTCTCCTCCTATCACTAATGATCATTAAAACTTTCCTCACCTACTTTTCCCATTTTTCTCTATAATGACTCTTCGACGTCTCATTGTAAAGGGTTGGCATTTTGTGATTTCTAAGGTAATACATATTGTTGCTTTGAAAAAGCTTTGGTGTTCTGAAAGAGTGTGAAGATCTGTGTTTTTTCTGTTGATGAAGGAGGCTTGACCATCGGATCCCTAAGCCTGGTTTTGGTGAAGTAATTCTTTTTGTTAATGTTATTTCCTGTGCTTTCACTTTGTCCCATTATGATTTGCCTACAGTAGGATAAAAAGTTTAGGCAGAGAAATGTATCTTAGAAGCACCTATGACCTGTTTATCCTTCACTGTTTATATGTTTTCTACTACTGAATGTGATAGGGTAGTCTAATAGCCCTCTTTATATTCAGTTTGTTTTACTTTAGAAATGGTTAATTCGGTTGTGTTAAAGACTGTTTAGGCATTCCATCTTTCTTTACCACTGAATATTGTATCTGGAGTCTACCTTTGATTATTAATGCTGGCAGTTTGACAGTGAGGTTTTGTCTCAATCATACCCTCTGTTCCTTATTGTTAGCATTGTGTTGAAGGCTCCTATAATTGCAGTCCTAGATGTCTAAGGCATTCCCTCTTATTTGAATGAAATTGTATGTTTTCGTTGGTTAAACTCTCAAAGGTGAACTTGCAGGAGGAAATAGGGCGTTCCCCAAATCTTGTGATTCATTTAGAAGGTTTAATCTGCATTTCTCCTTTTCTTTGAGTGTTTATATTGATTAAGTCCAAAGCAGTGAGCTTATTGGAGGAAATAGGGCATTCCCTGAATCCTTTAAGTCATTTTGAAAGGGTTTAGTTTGTTTTTCACTCTTAGTCCTTAATTTCCATCCCATTTCACCTATATTATTCAACAGATCCTCAACCAAGTTAGATTTTCCATTTGGTTTCCCTTCCTTCTTAGTCAGAACTATTTGGACTTCACATGACTCCATTTCCCAATGGCTTATAGATTCCCATGCTCTATCTATACCACATGAAACATATTTGTCCAACCAAACAAAAACAAACAACCTTGAACCTCATAACTAGCCTAAAATCAATTTCTAAGCCTTTCAAGACACATCTTTATAAACATATTGAGAGATAACTCTCTGAGACTAGGAGGGCTAGATCCTAGAGCTCTAAAGTTTGGTTTGTATCTTGCCTTGTCTTTTGGTAAGCCAATCTATCAAAACACAGGACCCCAACATAATGGCAATCACTTTAGGACCTACTGAATATATGTTAGTCTAGCAAACTCTTGTAGACTCAGTAAGTCCTTAAATAAACATATAAAATCAGAAAAACCCAAAAACATTTCAGATTGGCTTCATAATAAACATGGTGGTGGAACCATAATACACTTTACCTTCACAAAAGCTAAATATTTTCCACCTGGCGACTCCACAGTTCCTAAAAGACCAAAAGACTCCACTGGGAGACCAGTTCCATTACAACATCATCCATGTTAAAGGAGACTCTGAGTATCAGTTTTCTTTGACCAAATCCCCCACCAATGGAAGAATCTGAGAAATTTGCAAAAATGCATTCAAGTTTCATAGCAGAGTGTCGTTATATAATTTCAAGTGAATTGGAAGAACTCGAATGGGAGGAACTTCCAAAAGCTGTCCTACTTAGCTCAAAATTCAATGCTAAACCTTAGCTTAAGAAATTTTTTCTAGAATTGGTGGTTGAAAGATATGAGGCTGAAATTGAAATTCTAAACTCACAAGAACAATCATATCAATTCAGAGACCCCAGAGCCTTTTTGGAAAGTCTCCCTCACCCTAAGAAAGAAGAAATTCCACTACTTTTCAATTTGTAGGAAGAAGATGATTGGGTTTTCAAGAGCCACATTGAAGATGCAGTGGAAGATACATAAATCAAAGCTACCTAGGATGAAGACAACCTACATGTCATGGTAGGCCAGAAAGAAGAAAGTGTACATCATGTGTTCATTGATCCTTTGGCAGAATATATGGAGGCCCTGAATGACTCAAGCCCTCAAGCACTGATCCTTTTCAGGGGCCGAATTCATCAGGAGTGGTCACCACTGATGGTGACCACAGTTTTGAAGAACCACCGACAGAACACCTTGTGGTTATCTCTGACAGACAGTTAGTGCTCCTATCCTTTTTTGTTACTTCTTGACTGGCTGCACTGACATTATTGTATCATCTAACACAACAGAGATTTCCAAGATAGATTAGGGTAGGTAGGAAATCAATAAAGCTCAGCCTGTGAACATTTAGTTAGTTGCTGATTTTACTTTGAAGAAAATTTCAAAAAATACAAAAATAGAAAAGAGGGCAGAAATAAAACAAGAAAGGTATAGCCCCATATCAAAAATAAAGGTTCAAACATGTTGAAAATCTGAACCTAGAAGCATAAGAAAATATGGCTCTAATTCTCTCAAAACCTGAGCCAAAAGAAGAAAAGGCAGAGCTGGTTCTAACATGCTCAAAACTTGGACCAACGAAGAAGAGGAAAACAAATCTACCAGGATCAAAACCAGAGCTAAAATGAAGAAAGAAAGGTGACTCTAAAAAGCTCAAAATCTGAGTCACAGGAACAAGGAATGATACTCTTACTTTTCAGAATTTCAAGCCTTCCCAATTTTGTAATTTTTTGCTAATTTTCAATTCATTTGCAACTTGTTGTTATGCCATGGACCCAAAGCAAACTAGACAGTCTAATCCTGGTTTGACTATATTTTCAATTTCTGTCTTAGAATATAGAGAATGAAAACCTGTCAGACTGTTTAATCCTGACAGGTATTAGATTAGGTAGAGAATTAAGAGTCCAACTGTTTAATCTGGGCTCTTGGAAGAAATAAGGGTAGCATTAGATAGGTTTATTTTTCTGCTTGAAAAATAAATGTTGAAAAATAGTTTGCCAGTTCAAGTGCACTCAAAAGAAGAAAAAATGCCAGGACAGTGGGAATGGGTAGGTAAAAATGTTGTTTTGAAGAATGACAGTTGTTTTCAGGTTGCTGTAAATCTTATGAGATCAAAAGAAAAACTGCTGCCTAATGGAAAGGCACTAGTCTTCTAAATACAAAGATTACTGAGGTTCTGGACACCTAAAGGACATTTGTCACTCCCAAGTGGAACCCATACAACAGGCCCCATAAATTTTGACCTTACCATTAATGACTAAGTTTATTTTCAAGCCTTCAAGAGATTTATTTTCCCCCAAAAATACATCATATTTGAAGTCTTATGATGTTTCTTTGTCCCTTTGGATTAATCTCCACTGCTATTTCTACAAGGGCATGCCCGAAACCCTGCCAGATCTATGAAAGAAACTATTTTCCAAAGGCCTCTGAAACTGCCCATTTTGACTCATCTCCCCTCATTTTCATAAAGCCTCCTTTTCCTCTTTAAGACCCCCATTTCCCCCTGAAAAGCCTTCAAAACCCCTTTGAACCTCTAAAAATCCCTTTTTACAGGTTTAAACAACCTTTTCCCTTTTACCGAAAGCCAAGAAAGTCCCTAAAACCCCTTTTTTTGGCCTAAAAACTCATTTTTGCACTAAGGCCTTAAGCCCCTTTTGGCCAGCCCCCGAAACCACTTCCCCACATGACCCCAGCACTAATTCCAACTGCTAGCCTGTAAGGCGCTTATCGCAATCAGAGAAATGGACGGAAGCGCATTCTTATGTTAAACAAAGAAAAAACTCCGATGCGATGACCTTTTTGTTCTATAGGTCTCGGTAGTGATCACCACCGTCGATATTCTTAAGATATGACAGCCCACTCTCCTCCCATCGCACCCACATTCCCCTCTATCACCCCTCTAATGATCTTATCCCCGCCGTCGATTTCACCCTTAATCCGATAGTCCTTGCTTCCCCACTCAGATTGCAATCGCAAATTCCAAATGGAGCCTCCTTCTGTCTTCCCCGATCACGATCCTCCGATCCGATCGTGGCCATTGATTTCTAGAAATCCGACGCCCTATATCTCATCGCTGTCCTCCCCGTTGATTCAATCTCCGCCATCGATCTTGACCCGGATCAGACGGTTGGCGCTCAATCGCACCGTCGCCAATCGGAAGTTTACAATGTGTCAACCCCGGTGCCTCCCCCGATGGCGATCTGTCGATCCAATCGTGACCGTCCATTCAACCTAGATCCAACGGCTCACGTTTAATCACCCTCCACCATGACCATGTCCCACCTCCTAAGGTCCATTTCATATGTTTTCCATCGCTTTTTCCCATTTTATTTGTATTCGCCCAAACATTAAACTTTGATGTTTTAACACTAAAAGTCTTTTCCCACACTAATTCATGTCTAAACCTCAGTTTCCTCTGAAATCGCTCCTCCACCTCCACCAAAACCTTTCTAAAGCAGTTTTAAGCCCCGCACAGGATTTCATAATAGGTTTCTCGTGTTTTGCAGGTTTAAAAGCTTTTTGTTTTTATTGAAGATCAAGGTTATTGACCCAGACATGAATCCTCCAACACCCTTTTTAGTTTGTCTATTCACACAAATGGGTTTGCATAATTTTAAAGTGTATCAGGAAAATATTAAAGGGTTGAAAGGCATAATATTGAAAGATTAACACAACCTTTGAAGACATCGGTGCTAAAAGCAGTTCGAGTGATTAGCGAAGTCAAAGCATTAATAGAGCTAATGTAGGTTTAAGTACGAAAGAGACAGAGAAGCTAGTGATGCAAAACGATGACTGACACAAACCTTACCTTTACCCATGCACACAAGTTTGCCAAGCAGTTATTGCACTAGGGAAGCTACTACAAATTGTCAGAGGCAGTTATTTAGAAGTATGGGAGTCCTCATAGCCCATTCCTCACTTAACTCACATCGAGAAGATAATAGTACCTCTCTGGATGATTTTCTCCTCAAGGACACCCTGTCGGTGATTTCTCTCATATCAAAATGGCCTCAAACAAGCCACAAAGTTATTGATCCTGTCTAGAATTCAATTAAATGTTTAAGTAACAGAATGGAGCATTCGAAATGTCTCCTCCTATCACTAATGATCATTAAAACTTTCCTCACCTACTTTTCCCATTTTTCTCTATAAAGACTCTTCGAAGTCTCATTGTAAAGGGTTGGCATTTTTTGATTTCTAAGGTAATACATATTGTTGCTTTGAAAAATCTTTGGTGTTCTGAAAGAGTGTGAAGATCTGTGTTTTTTCTATTGATGAAGGAGGCTTGACCATCGGATCCCTAAGCCTGGTTTTGGTGAAGTACTTCTTTTTGTTAATGTTATTTCCTGTGCATTCACTTTGTCCCATGACGCTTTGCCTACAGTAGGATAAAAAGTTTAGGAAAATAAATGTATCTTAGAAGCACCTCTGACCTATTTATCCTTCACTGTTTATATGTTTTCTACTACTGAATGTGACAGGGTAGTCTAATAACCCTCTTTATATTCAGTTTGTTTTACTTCAGAAATGGTTAATTCAGTTGTGTTAAAGATTGTTTAGGTATTCCATCTTTTTTTACCACTGAATATTGTATCTGGAGTCTACCTTTGATTATTAATGTTGGCAGTTTGACAGTGAGGTTTTGTCTCAATCATACCCTTTGTTCCTTTTTGTTAGCATTGTGTTGAAGGCCCCTATAATTGCAGTCCTAGATGTCTAAGGCATTCCCTCTTATTTGAATGCAATTGTATGTTTTCGTTGGTTAAACTGTCAAAGGTGAACTTGTAGGAGGAAATAGGGTGTTCCCCGAATATTGTGATTCATTTAGAAGGTTTAATCTGCATTTCTCCTTTTCTTTGAATTTTTATATTGATTAAGTCCAAAGCAGTGAGCTTATTGGAGGAAATAGGGCGTTCCCCGAATCCTTTAAGTCATTGTGAAAGGGTTTAATTTGTTGTTCACTCTTAGTACTTAATGTCCATCCCATTTCACCTATATTATTCAACAGATCCTCGACCAAGTTAGATTTTCCCTTTCGTTTCCCTTCCTTCTTAGTCAGAACTATTTGGACTTCACATGACTCCATTGCCCAATGGCTTGTAGATTCCCATGCTCTATCTATACCACATGAAACATATTTTTCCAACCAAACAAAAAAAAACAACCTTGAACCTCATAACTAGCCTAAAATCAATTTCTAAACCTTTCAAGACACATCTTTATAAACATATTAAGAGATCCCTCTCTGAGACTAGGAGGGCTAGATCCTAGAGCTCTAAAGTTTGGTTTGTATGTTGCCTTGTCTTTTGGTAAGCCAATCTATCAAAACACAGGACCCCAAAAAATCACATCAAAAGGGTCAACTTTCACTTGCAATCTAAGAACAGGGCATTAAAGGACAAAGTGAAATATCTAGAGCAACAATTTGATCTAATTCACGTGGAGCTGGAAAGAAAGGTTTGAAGATGACAGTGGTAGAAGAGCCCATTAGCCAACTGATTGTTAATGAGGAAGAAACACGACAAGAGTAATAAATTGAGATGAGATATGCCTTAGGAGGTCGATAACATGCAAAAAATCAAAATTTTGTAGCTGGAGGTCAGTTTTTGAAGACAATTTTGAAAGGGGAAATTTCTAGGTTTTTACATAGTTTCGTAGCGTACCTCAAGCTTGAAGCGAGAAATACGCTACGAGAAAACCTGTAGGTGTATTTTTCCTTTTAAAGTCATTTTTTTCATGATTCAAGGAGGGGTATCCATGGTGGTAAAGTTTCATGACATGATTAACATGATGGAACAACAAAGAAGTGAAAGATATGGATGGAGAAGCCACTTTTCCCACGCTACCAAAACTCACTATGAAACTGTCATGTTTTTGTAGCGAGCAATTATTGAAGGTTTTTGAACATATTAAAGGAAATTTTGGCCAACTGGAGACCTCCAACATGTCAATGGATCTTATTATCATATATTTATGACTCAAAGGGATTTCTATATAGACACGTCATCAGTCAAAAAATCATTGAAGATAAGGGTCATCCATTCCTAAAAGGCAGGGTTATGCTCCAAAAATCTAAGGATGATTTAAATATGTAAAGTGGTGATGAACTTGATCATGTGTCCTTCAAGCATGTGATATTTATTTTGTAACCATCATGTAAGCGTTTCATAGATAGGATAGAGGAATGTAACAAATAGGAGATATAGTCCTATTAGGAGATGGTTTCTTTAAAAGTTAGCTATCATTTTTCGGTTGTAAGTTATGTATTTTGGTTATGATAGGTGTCATAGGAGAATTCAAGGATCTAGCCATTAGGAAGATCATCCTTTTTATAAAGAATTTCTATTTAAATACAAAACATCAAAGTAGTAAGGGGTTGAAGAATATTTGCAAAATACTACTGCTTGTATGTTTTTGACCAATATCAGTAATATCAAGTGACATTTTTCTTTACAGACCGGAGATTCTCATGATGTTTTTGATATCTTAATAATATTTATCTTATGTTTTATCACTTGCAGTATATTTGATCTCTAATTACTCATAATTCATAATATTATGCTTTGAATTCCTTTAGTGGTGAAATGACTGTGTTTTCCTATGTTGTGTGTGTGATTTTCCGCTGTTAAAAACCTCTATATATCTCAGGTTCCATGTGAAGAACCACTATCACTAAAATTATTGATTTTTGACTCCATAAGCCCAATGGTAGGAAGCCTACATTTCTCAATCTGCAATCATAAAAAACAAGTTACAATTTCTATAGAGCTGGCCATCTAGTACTATCATTATTAAAAAATCATAAACCCCCTTGAGAGAGCCCTCTCAAACAGAAGAGGCTAATCTTCAGTTAGAAGTGGTTTGAAAAAATTACACTGATTTGTTTGATGAACAACCAATCAGGTTCAAATTGGTGATAACATTTTGGTGCATCTGCCGGGATTCTGAAGACATATTTCCCGAAGTTTTTGTGCAAAAAGTGAAGCTGAAATATTGGAGGTAGCAGGAGCTCAGAATCTGTTCAAGGTTGTAATTGCCTTGGTGACTCCATTTCAAAAATTCATGCTTAAAGGTGGCTTTGAGAAGGAGATACATGAGGAGAAATCCATATCTTAACCCACCTGCTATAGTGGATAATCCAAACACAATTTCTAGAGGCATTCAATGCAAGTCTTCACAATCATGTGCTCCATTCCATTCAAGAGCTTTGTCCTCTGAATTTTTAAGAAGTCCTAAAGATAAAAATATTGATGATAAAATTCCGGAAGTCTTGTTTAGGTTTGAAAATGAAAAAAAATTGACTGAGATTGTTTTAGACCTACAAAGAAGAGGTATTGATACCTCATCCTTAGTAACCCAAAAAGATAAAGAATAATTCTAGGGGGTAGTCACATCAAATTTATTGTTAGAGAGGGAATATTTGGATAAGTTGAAGGAACTAGACCCATTTGAAATCTTGCTAAGAAGAAAATATGGTTTTCCTTTACCTAACTAGAGTTCATTTGTAACTGGACTACAAAGACCAATTAAACCACCTCCTAACACTTCTTATTCTACTACTGTTGTCCCTAAAAATACCATAGTCCCTGTCATCATGGCTGGAAATGCTCCACCTCCACCTACTGCTGCACCTACTAGGTATGCCCCTCTTGTTCTCCCAACTGTCATAAATGTCCTTCTAAGAAAATATTCTGCTAGAATTGAAACTTGGGGAAGCGATGAAGAGATTACAGCAGAGGAACATGTACACCAGTTTAATGAATTTATAGACAGGGAGGAGGTTGACCATCAGGATGTCAAAATGAGACTATTTTTTCAGAGTTTCTAGTGAGGTCAGAAATTGGTTCAAATCCCTTGCTCCAGGAAGTTTGCATAATTGGAATTAATTTGAGGATAGCTTCTTGAGAAAGTGGAGAAATAGAACAAACCCTATGCAGGCCCTCACTGAGTACAATAGTCTGAAAAGAGATGTAGATGGAACTGTCCAAAATTTCTCAAAGAGATTCAACAAATTTTATGACTCCATCCCTTCCCATCTTAAGCCTCCATGAGGAGAAGCTCAACTGAGATATGCTAAGGCTTTTGACTATGAATTTTCTATCCTACTTAGAGAAAGAGAATCCCCTTCACTAGCAGAAATGAAAAATGATGTTGTGAAGGTGGAATTCAATATGATAGCAGCTAAAAATTCCAAGATGAGAAAAATAAAATTGAAAGAAGAAGATAAGCCTTCCACTTCAGATGAAAAATTTGACTTTGTGATGAAGACAATGGAAAAACTGATGGATATGCTTGCCCTTGGAAATGCTTCTGCACCTCCTTCACAACATGAACCACAATTTAGAAATCCACAGTTCAAAAGACCTCAAAATCAGCAGAGACCAAGGGAAAACAAAAATCAGCCTGACCCTCAAGTAAGGCCTCCTTTTAAGAAAAAATTAGTTGATGAATAAGATCATCTTGAGATACCAAAAGACTCCATTCATTGCCTAGATGAAAACAAGTTTGGAATGTTTTTGACTAAAGAAGAGCATGATGAGTCTGATCATGATGTAAACAAGGGTGAGGAACCATATGATTATCTTAAAGGTTATCAACATGCAATATTTGAGATGCATAATAAATACAGCCTCACAAACAGAAATTTACCTATTACTGCAAAAAAAATGCGGCCCAAGAAAGATGGGGCTTGAAGCAGCTGAGGTTAGAAAAGATCCTCCACCTCCTCTAGTCAAAGAAATTGAAAAAATTACTTCTGCTTTTATTTTGGAGAATGATATTTCCAAAATCAAGATCCCAGTACCTTTTGGAGAAATTCTTAAGGTAAATGAATACAGAAGTAAAATTTTAAAAATGCTCAATTCTCAACTAGGAGCTACATGCATGCCTAATGTACAAGAAGAGCATCCTACCATCTATTTGGGACCAATATTGGAGGATGAACAGAATGATGAGGTACCTCCTTTCTATGTCATCCTTAGTATCCATGACATGACATTACACAATGCCATGTTGGATTCAGGGTCCTCTCATAACTTCATGCCTAAAGTGATCATGGAAAGGATGGGATTAGAAATCACTAGGCCATACAAGGATTTGTTTTCTTTTGATTAAAAAAGAGTTCAATGCATTGGATTGATAAAATATGTTGTTGTTGGTCTTACACAAGTCCCTGCCAAGACAGTGGTAATGGAAATTGTGGTAGCAGACATTCCACCAAAGTTTGGCATGATGCTATCCAGGTCTTGGGTAGCAAAGCTCAATGGCACCATGCAGATGGACCTAACATATGCCACCATTCCTATTTTTGGTGAGCAAAGAAGACTGTATAGAGAGACAAGGGCAGCTTATATGGTAAGCAGTAAGGATAAACCTTAGAATTTCCCAATTTATGTTGTTGAAACTGAATTAGGATCAATAATTATTTTCAATGGGATATTTGATGAAGCAGAAGATGAAAGGAAAGTAGAAATTCAGGAGGTTGAAAATCAGAAAGATGAAAATTAGGAAATCATTGAAGAAAAGGCAAAGGGCTAGTGGTTGTTGCACTTTTATGGATCAACTGGAAGAGAGGGGAATGGAGCAGGCATTTGGATCACAACTCCTGAGGATGAAATTAAGTTCTATTCTTTCAAACTGAACTTTGATTGCACAAATAACATGGTGGAGTATGAAACTCTATTTTTGGGTTTAGAAATTTTGAAAAGATTGGGTGCCCAAAAAATTTCAGTTTGTGGAGATTCTGAATTGGTTGTTAAACAAGTTGAAGGTGTATATCAAACCAAGGATGTGAGAATGAGAGAATACAGAAATTTGATCATGGAGATGTTAGAAAAAATTCAAGAATATTCATTTATCATGAAAACTAGGGATCAAAACTCAGTAGTTGACTCCCAAGATGTTTCTACAAGTCTGTTTGTTATCCTTGTGCATTCCGCTGAAAAATATGAGGTTGAAGTTCATCATAGGCCTGTTATACCAGATAACATCATACACTGGCAAGTTTTTGAAGATGACCAACAAATCAAAAACTTCATCGAATTGAAAGAGGAGTTTGGAAGCACGCAAGTAGATCGACAAACATGCTTTCTGAAACTAAGGGTAATTCTGAAGTTTTGCAGTTGAAGAATAATTGTATACCCAAGGGTCTAATCCCACTTCAAAATATTTTTGACCAAAATGATGCGATCAAATATCCTAGGATACAAGCTGATGATGAAGAGGTAGAGAGTTGTAACCATGGTATAATAGCAATTCCTAAAATTATCAAGCTTTCAAAATTTCTTTCTGTAGAGATGAAACAGAAATATATTGAGATGATTAAAAGGTTCATTGATGTTTTTGCATGGAGTTATGCTGATTTGAGGAAATATGATCCTACTATTATTCAACATACCATTCCTATTAAAGAAAATGAGAAGCCTTTCAAACAGAAGTTGAGGAGGATTAATCCACTGCTCATGCCTCTGATTGAGAAGGAAATTAAGAAACTCTTTGATGCAAAAATTATTTTCCTTATCAGATTCTAAAAATGGCTTTCTAACTTAGTACCATTCAAGAAAAAGAGTGGAGAAATCATAATCTGGATTGAATTCAGAAACTTGAACACAGCTTCTCTGAAGAGCAACTACCCTCTCCCAAAGATGGACCAAATTCTATAGAAAATTATTGGTTCCCAAAGGATGTCTATGCTGGATGATTTTTCAGGATAAAATCAAATATTAGTACACTTAGAAGATCAGGAGAAAACTGCCTTTACTACACCATGGGGGACATTCATGTATGCCAAGATTCCCTTTGGTATGATGAATGCATGAGTGACCTTTCAAAGAGAAATGGACATTTCCTTTGTTGAGGAGAAGGATAAGTTGGTGGTTGTCTATCTAGATGACATAACAGTTTTCTCAAGAAGGGAGGAAGACCATTTGAAGCATCTCGAGAAAGTTCTACTGAAGTGTAGAAGGTTTAGTATTTCTCTTAATCCCACTAAGAGTACTTTTTATTTAACTTCTAGAAATTTTCGTGGGCACATTATATCAAAATATGGGATAAATATTGATCCAAACAGATTCAATGCCATTTAGAAAGTAGATCTGCCTAGAAGCAAGAAGGAAATTCAATCTTTCCTTGGAAGAGTGAATTTTGTGAGAAGGTTTATTCCCAACTTTGCTGATATTGTCAAAGATATAACTAATATGTTGAAGAAAGGAGCTGACATTAAATGTATAGTTGAAGAAAAGAAGTCATTTGAGGAAATCAAGAAGGCACTCACTCAGGCCCCAGTATTGATTAGCCCGAATTTTTCAAAGGAATTTCTGGTTTTTACATTTGCATCAGAAAACACAATTTCTAGATTTTTACTGCAGAAAGGACATCAAGGTACATAGCAGCCCATTTCATTCTTTAGCAGAGCCCTTGCTAATTTAGAGCTGAAGTACAACATCTTAGAAAAGAATGCATATGCTTTGGTCAAAGCCATCAAAGACATCAGAATTTATATTATGCATTCTCATGTCATAGCATTTTTGCCTAATGCTGTAGTGAAGGACATCTTGACTCAAGCTGATCCTGATGGTAAGAGAGGGAGTGGATAGCTAACTTGCTAGAGTATGATTTAGAAATCAGACCTACAAAATTGGTGAAGGTCAAGGGCTAGCAAAGCTGATGGCACATTCCAATTTTGACTGTCTTGATATGAATTTTATTGCAGAAATTTCAGAATTATCAGATGAAGATGAAGAGTTGATTCCTATTGAAGAGAAGTACCTTCTATCTGGCTGGTATAGAGACATTTTCTTTGTCTTACATCATCATAGAGCTCCTACTGAATTGACTAAGTCTAAAGCAAGATTTGTGAAGATAAAATCTCTGAGGTACTGCATCATAGATAAAAATCTGTATTGGAAAGATATTGGTGGTATTATTTTGAATTGTTTGTTGGAAGAGGAAGCTGAAAAAGTGATTGAGGAGTTTCATAAAGGAGACTGTGGAGTTCTTCAATATTGGAAGGCCACAACAAACAAAATTCTTAGACCAGGGTACTACTGGCCTACCATGTTCAAATATGTCTACAAGAAGATAGATACCTGCCATGAATGTTATATTTTTGATGGTAATAAAAATCTTGTTCCTTTACCCTTGATGCCAATTTATGTTGAGGCGCCATTCTAGTAGTGGGGGCTAGATTTTATTGGTGAGATTCATCCATGATCTTTAGGGTAGCATCGTTGGATCCTGACAGAAACTGATTATTTCACCAAGTGGATTGAAGCAATCCCAACAAGGCAAGCAAATGATTTAGTCATTATTCAATTCTTATAGAATAACATATTGTCTAGGTTTGGATGTGCTATGAATATCATCACTGAAAATCCACAGGCTTTCAAATCTAATGCGTCAATCAATTTTTGTCATCAATATCACATTACACTTGGACACTCTACTCTTATTACCCACAAGGTAATGGTCTTGCTGAATCTTCTAACAAAAGCATTGTGAGAATTATTAAGAAGTTACTACAAGAAAATAAAATATCATGGAATTTGAAGCTGAAGTATGCTCTGTGGGCTGATACAGTATGTTCAAAAAGGTCAATTGGTACTTCACCTTATGAGTTCGTGTATGGAGCTGAAGCCATTTTTCCTACATCCTTGGGAGTGCCAGTTTGAAATTGTTGCAAGGACTAGAGGGGGAGCCTAATGCTATTCAGAGTAGAATAAACTAGATGATAGCTCTGCAGGAAAAAAAGGAGGAAGTATATAACAACAATCAATAGTCTCAAAACATAATAAAGAAGACATTTGACAGGAAGGTCAAAGAGGAAAGTTTTCAAATTCAAGATGTGGTATTGAAGTGGGAGGCCAATATTGAAGGAAAGGGGAAACATGGTAAGTTTGAGAATATCTGGAAAGGACCATTCAAGTAGTTGCATTCCATGGCAACAACACTTACCTAATGCAGGAGATGGATGGACAACCTTGTGCTTGAGGGCCTGTCAATGGCAGGTTTTTGAAGCACTATTCCTCTTAAGTTCTAATGATTTTCCACTCCATTGTATATATTCCATTTCGTTATTATTTTCTACTAATAAAGACAAGCTAATCATAAAACTTGAGCATGAGGTGAAGGCCATTAGAGTTTGAAGAAATCTTGGCAAATTTCAGAGTTTTTTATTTCAAAAAATATGGACGGAACTGGAACTATAGGTTCTTTGGTGTACCATAGGGGCACACCATCCCAAGTGGATCCATTGTTATCACTCATAAAAATGTGAAACATTACTTGACATGGTCATACAATTCATTTATCAAAGGTTTCCTTAAACCTTTCAAGTTTGTATAGGAAAAATTCATTTTTTACATATTTAACCTATCCTAAGGTTCAAGGCCACCTTTATTTAGGTCATGTCATGTCCCATCAGTCATCATTTGGTGTCAGTTTTAATATCCCAAGAATTTAAATTTTAAAAGGACACCTAAGCCAGTTTTACAACTTTTCGTAGCGTTTTATACAACGAAATAACAGGTTTCGCTATGAAACTGCCTAATAGTTTCGTAGAGAAACTACCAGAGAATGAACTAGTTATGCTATGAAAAATTGTTTTCCTTATGTCTTGTCAAACTCGATGCAAAGTGCCAGTTCATGATTGTAATAGTTAGGCTGGAGGTCATTCAAGTCTGTTAGGGTTTATTCAAAAGTACAGGGTCAAGTCTGAGGTCATCATTACCGTTTTTAGCATGCATGTGTTAGTTTTTTAAGACAATTTTGAAAGGGGCAATTTTTGGTTTTTTACACAGTTTCATAGCGTACCTCAAGCTTGAAGCCAGAAATATGCTACGAAAAAAGCTGTAGGTGTCTTTTTGCTTTTAAAGTCAGTTTTTGCATGATTAAAGGAGGGGGATCCATGGTGGTAAAGTGTCATGACATGATTAACATGATGGAATAGAAAAGAAGTGAAAATATGGATGGAGCAGTCACTTTTCCCATGCTACCAAAACTCTCTACGAAACTGTCATGTTTTCGTAGAGAGTAATTATTGAAGGATTTTGAACATCTGAAAGGTAGTTTTGGCTAGTTGGAGACCTCCAACATGTCAATGGAGCTTATTATTATATATTTATGACTAAAAGGTAGTGCTATGAAGACAGGTCATAAGTCAAAATAGCGTTGAAGGTAAGGGTCATCCATTCCTAAAAATTAGGGTTATGCTCCACAAATATAATGATGATTTAAATATGTAAAGTGATGATGAACTTTATCATGTGTCCTTCGAGCATGTGATATTTATTTTGTAACCATCATGTAACTATTTCACAGACAGGATAGAGGAATGTAATAAATAGGAGACATAGTCCTATTAGGAGATGGTTTCTTTAAAAGGTAGCTGCTAGTTTTCTGTTGTAAGTTATGTTTTTTGGTCATGATAGGTGTCATAGGAGAATTCAAGGATCTATCCATCAGGCAGATCATCCTTGTTGTAAACATTTTTTATTTAAAGACAAAACATCAAAGTAGTAAGGGGTTGGAGAATATTTGCAAAATACTGCTACTTGTATGTTTTTGACCAATATCATTAATATCAAGTGACATTCTTCTTTACAAACCTGAGATTCTCATGATGTTTTTGATATCTTACTAATATTTATCTTATGTTTTATCACTTGTAGTAGATTTGATCTCTAATTACTCATAATTCATAATATTATGCTTTGAATTCCTTTAGTGGTGAAATGACTGTGTTTTCCAATGTTGTGTGTGAGTTGCCTCTGTTAAAAACCTCTATGTGTCTCAACTTCCATGTGAAGAACCATTATCACTGAAATTATTGATTGTTGACTCCATAAGCCCAATGGTAGGAAGCCTGCATTTCTCAATCTGCAATCATAAAAAAAAAAAAGGTTACAATTTTAGCCATCTAGTACTATCATTATTCAAAAATCATAAACCCCCTTTAGAGAGCCCTCTCAGACTGAAGAGGATAATCTCCAGTTAGAAGTGGTTTGAGACAGTTACACTAATTTTTTTGATGAGCATCCAATCAGGTTCAATTTGGTGATAACACCTTCAACAGAACCCTCGCTATCTCTCAACTTTTGCCTCTATCTCTTGGCCTAATCTTCTTTGTTTAATTTGGTCCTCCTTTTTCATTCAAAGATTACAATTAAATTTATAATATAATTCATAGCTTATCCTCCCTGATACACAGAAATTTGTCACCGTCCCTACAATTCCCCGTCCTGCACATTGGGCGGCTTATTCCATGACCTATGAGCAGTGACATGATCTGAAAACACTTTCACGGCATTCCCCTAGACATGGAATTTCATTCCCCTGAAGACATATCCTTGTGAAAAACCCTAAAAATAGCATTTTCATCCTTGGCGCGACTAGCCAGTGCTATACTCGTACCAATGGGGGAAATTTTCTAAAGAGGGCGCGCCAATTGGTGCTCTGTCTCAGAGTCGCACTCGCGCCAGGCTTAATAAAGGGTGTTTAAAAAAAATAAATGGCGGAAGATTGACTCCAACCAACTCCTGAACTGGTCTCTAAATTGAGTTGGGACGTTTGGCTCTGGATTTCCATGTAGAGGAAGTAGTTTTCCACCTCTCATGGAAGCTTCCTTGAGGATAGGGCCAATCCCATGAATGTAGGGATCCCAACTCCTCTTCCATGATCTATATAAGCTTGCCATTTCCCTTTGCAAGCTAGTCTCCAAGAGTCTCTAGGAGTCTCCAAGAATCTCCAAGAGCCTTCATAGCCTAGAGAATGCTGCAAGAGCTTTGATAGTCCTCATAGTGCCAAATCCATAGCAAGGAGATTGACGATCGAAGAGAGAGGCTTGTCCCTATTCCAGGCAAGCTTTACCAAGACGTATTCCGCTGACGACCCACTGAAGGAAGGTTCAGCGTCAGAGCCTGGTTGTATTTTCCTTTGTATGAATTAATGATAAGCGACTATTGGTTATGGTTCCACTCATATTGTTCACTATGATCTTGAGTTGTGTCTTCTCTGACTGATACATAATTGATATATTGGGTTTTACACTTGTGTTTGTCGTCTTTCTTGCGTGTGCAGGTGTTCGATCGCAGCGAGCGAGAGGATTGTGATCTGCTAAAGCAAGGAAACGAGAGCGCCATCTTCTCTACGAAAAACAGCGTTGGACTTGAGGTAGGCCTTCCTCGCAAGTTGGTTTATTGTAATTAGGAACCTGCGCCTTAGCATGATACGATTTTTGCTAGACTCGATCTGGGCTAGTATGGATCGCCTCTGTCCGCAGAGGGGATTTAACTCCACAAAAAATTGGCGACTCCACTGGGGAGTTAGCTTGTTGTTTGCTTCATAAACTATAGACGGAGCCTGAAGTTAGCCAGATAGCCTTCGAAATGCTCTTGCTCTGCATTAGCAAAAGTAGATCAATGCTGCTTCAGTCAATCTCCGGTCTAGTTTATGAACTGAACACTTGGAGAATTGTCTTGTCTTTTGATCAATTCTTGACTTTTCTTGCTTGATCAGCTCGTTTGGGCTGGCTCTTTTCATGTCTTTGAATTTTGGTTTGAGCTTCAACATCACTGGTCTGCATCTTGGATTTCTCTTTTTTATTTTTTGCATAGCAAACTTGACTGGCGCACTTATTAGCCTGACAGCCGCGCCAATTGGCACTAGTTTCCATTTTACTACCCGCGCCAATCCTATTATGGCGCTAATTTCAGCCTGAAATTCGTGCCAATGCTATAAGGTGCTAGGGTTTGCTTGGTTTTGAGCTTTCTGAGCTTGATCTGTGGGTTTGGTTTCATTTCTTCGACAGCCTGAGTGTTCTGGAGCCTTGTTTGACTAACTGCGACCTTCATCCTTTGGTTGTTTTCCCTCTTCTATCGATTCTACATTCTAGCCCTAGGGCTTCTAGGTGCTATTATGCGTCGAACCTCCCTTGGGAGTTTTTTGGTTTCTGTCTGTTCAGTCAACCTTGTGATTGCTTCTCTGCATTTGTTTGGTGGTTGTCTATCATTTTATTGCGCTATTTGAGTGATTGGTTTCTTCTTCATTCAAATTCCGCTTTGTCTCGCTTTGAGCCTAGATTACATGGTTCATTTGAGTCTTGGGGATTCTGCTTGAAGTGGTGAGTCTGGTCTTGGTTGGGAGAAATTCTTTGTTTTTTCATTTTTAGGCATTGACGCTTGTTTTCAGTTAGCAACCCGTGCCAATTTTCCGTTGGCACTAGTTGTCAATGATAAAGTTGTGCCAATTTCAGGGTGCGTGAAAATTGAGATTTTTTCCCTAAATCCTTCACCAGTGTGTCTTTCCCTTCCGGTATTTTCACTGTATGAGCATAGATTACATTTCTCATTGTTTGAAATGTCTTCTCTCAATGATTTCTTGATGTAAAAGGGAATGAATGCCTTGTTTTGATCTCATCCTTTGGAAGTCCTCTTTGTGTTTTGTCACCTTTTGAGGAATTTCGTTACAAAGTGTTTGAAACAACGATTGCATTCTTAGTGTTTGTTCACATCTCTTTCACATTCATCCTTCATTAAGGATATTTGCATTCATTTAGTTTTCATCTCATATTTTTATTTTCGTTAAAATGCATTAGATCACATTGCACTGAAAAGTATTTTTTGAGATTTATCATTGAACTTAGATTACATTGTTTAATGATTGAAAGCTAAAAGTCGCCTTGAGTGCATTCTCTTTCATTAAAAGCGTGCATTAAGTAGATTCTCATTTCCTCAAAAAATGCATTGAGTGCATTCTTATCATTTGAAAAAAAGGAAATTGTGCATAGATTACAACTGCATAGTTTTCTGAAAAGAGGATTTTGCATAGATTACATTGCATTATTCGCATCGTTGAATGTTTGAAATTACTTTTGGATAGTGAAAGTCATCTAGTTTGGAAAATTTTAGTTTACAGTGTTGTTGTTTGTTGCATCATTGTTTGAAGTTCTTCCCTTAACTAGATAGCATTCATCGAATTGAAAATTTTTCTTTTCTCATATAGCTGCATTTAGGAGATTTTGAGACATAACACTAGCTAGGGCCTGAAAAATGAAACATAATTGAAGATTAACATTAAAATCTATTCAATTTACACTAAGGCAGCATTGAAACATTAACGAAATATTTAGAGTTCTAGGCTAGAGACGTGTTCCGGCGTCTTTAAACCTAGTAGCTGTCGTTTGCCTCTTGGCTTTAGACAGCACTAGTACGGACTTGTGCTCCCCGTACAGTCGTGTATATAAAGGGAGACCCCGCTAGGTTTCTATCCTTTATCCATAGGAAGCCGAGTCTTCCGCCCTATACCCGTGATACACCGGACACAACATTCGGGGAGATTGCCTGCACGTACGTTAAGTCCTTGGTTGATTTCTCTTTCATTTTTAAACCAAGGTGTATATTGCAGTTCCCGGTTATTTGGTACACCCTTTGCCTAGCATTCCTGAGTAGTCATTTCGATCTTTTCTGACTCTTTAAATTTGAAAAGGTCATCAAGCGCTTTTCCTTTCACGCTTTTTTCCAATCTGAAAGTGATAGAGTCACCTTTTGCCTGTTTCTCGACTCTTAAAAGATGAAACAGTAGAGTTTAGTTTCAATGTTTTAAAAATTAATTGCCCATGAAATATTCCTGGTTAAACTTAGTTTCCTTAGGGTGTTGTTTTGGGTTGTTTCCGATGGAAACTTTTCTAGAGTTCACCAACCAAGGAATCCCCTCCGATAGGAATCCTGGTCATTTTCCTCCTTTTGGGAATGTTGGTGCTCCTTACATGGCAATGTTGTCCCTTCCTGGGTTAACTGTTGGGTTGCCTGTGTGGTTGTTTTCAACCTCTGTGGTTCCGAATGTCCCTCCTACTATTCAATCAGTTCTTCTTCCTAAACAACATCATGTTGAATCCAAGGTGGACCTCTCCCCTTCTTCACCTTTTTCTGCGTCGTCCTCTTCTACTTCTCCTGGTGAAAGTCTAGATTCGAGTAACCAGGTGGCTAAGAAGAAGAAGAAGAAGACAAAGAAGAAGAAGTACGATAAAAGAGAGGCTAAGGCTTCAGCTCCTGCTTCTGAAACGTATCCTCTTGATAAACCTTCCAACCCTCCACAGAAATTCAGGTTCCCTTGCATGTTGTGCACGGGAGACCATCTCCTTTGAGATTGCCCTGGCATTCCCAAGGTGCTTGAAGAATGGTCCAACGGTCGTCCACCATTGCCTTTGGCTTCTGGGAGTCAGGTTGGGGGCACGTCTTTAACTGGTGCTGGTAAATCTCCTAAGAAGCAAGGTAAGATTACCAATCCATGCAAGTTATGTGAAGGACACCATGCCATTCACCTTTGTCCATATATGGATGAAGCCAAAAAGATTTTGGACAACTCATCTATTTCTGGACCATGCCTTCCGGCTAGTTACAAATAGCTTTCTTTGAGTCCTCCACCAGCTGATCCTATGATTGGTCAAGAGACATCCTTGGTCGATCCCGCTCCCTCAGAAATTCAAATTCAGGAATTCGTTCTCGACCAACCATTGGTCGTGGGATCGGTTGAGCTGGCCCCGTCTGCGATGCACCAGGTCTTTTCTGTTGAGAGTGGATCTCACACCCCTCATGTTCTTCTGGTTTCTTCAAATTCCTCGGACTTGGAGAAATATTCTCCTGTCCATATACCTCAAGAAGTTTCTCCTCCGCCTCCCGTGATGGAGGTCCCGGAGGATACTTCCCCTGTTAGGTCCCTATATGACTAGTATAGTCCCTTATTGTTGTTAGTGTAACCCCCTTATTGTTATTATTGTACCCTTGTAACCCCCATTTTGTTATTATTTTGCCCTTAAATTATTATTTTTAGGTCGGCTAGGATTACATTGTGTCCCACTAGGATTACATTATGGCCCCATGGACTCCTATATATAGAAAGGAGGTTTTGTAAATTGTATCATCCAGGAATTGTTCATTTATGTAATGTATTGGAGGTTTCCCCTCGAAGTGGCTCATTTCTAAGGCGTGAATATCTCTTTTCTTCTCTCTTTAGAGCTGGTTACACAACATTTGGTATCAGAGCTTGGATTCTAGGGTTTCGCTGCTCCAAACAGGTCATCGTGGCATTTTCGCTATAATTTTTTTTCTACGAAGTTTCAGAAGCTGAAATTTTTAGGGTGCGAAGCCGAAATCCTGAGGAAGCTTGTCTAAAAATTTCAGACCTTGGTTCGCAATATTTGTGGAGATATCATCTGTGGAAGTCAGGTCTTTTTTCAAGCTCCTAAACAGGTCATCGTGGAATTTTCGCTATAAATCTGTTTCTACGAAGGTTCAGAATCTGAAATTCATATGGTGCGAAGCTGAAATCCTGAGGAAATTCTTCAAAAAATTTCAGAGCTTGGTTCGCAATAGTTTTGGAGATATGATCTGTGGAAGGTAGTGCTTTTTCAGGCTCCTGAATTTCATCTCAAAGAGGTGATCGTGGGAAAAGTTCAATAACTCTCTCTCTGGGCATCGGATTGGAGTGCCGTAAAATTGGTCGCAATTACACGGACTGTAGTTTCTTGGCTATCAATTTCAGAGACAAAGGATGAAACAGTGACACGTGGCAAGTCGTACAAGTTCGCTCTACTGAACCAGTCCATAATTAGGTCATTGTGGGAGATTGGACACAACTTTGTCTTGGAGAATCCAAATCAGGTCAGACCTGTGGCATTCAAAATATAATTCAGAGGGGTATTTCATTGCTGAATTTCAGATATTGAAGTGCTGCAATCACAAAGATAATCCAATTTCAATATCGAGCTCCTCAAAAGCAAGAAAAATGTGTGTATTTTTTTTCCGAATTGCATAAGTCTTGTTTGAAGAATCAATTTGAATTGATTCCAAGGGCATATTGTAGAATAGATATCAGTATTGGGTTCTAAAATATTCCCCATAAAAATAATTCAACACCCATTAAGCCTTCAGAAGGCTCTACTATGACTCATGAAGATGAAGAATTGCAACATGATCTATCAAAATTACAAGAGCAAGTGCAACAAATTTCACTTTCGCAAAGAGCAACAAAAAATGAAATGGAAGTTTTGAAGAAAGGCGTGGAAGTGAAGATGGACGGTTTGAAGAAAGGCATGGAAGCTAAGATGGATGGTGTGGAAGTGAAGATGGACGGTTTGAAGAAAGGCGTGGAAGCTAAGATGGATGGCATGGAAGCTGGCATGGAAGCTAAGATGGATGACATGAAATACAACATGGAAAACATGAAGAATGATCTAAAAACAGACATCGAAGGTTTGACAAATTTGATACAAGAAATGTTTCCTAATGGTGAAAATATAGTAGAAGAACCTCATGATGAGAAAAAAATCAATGTTAATCGTGATTTCATAAACTCTAATGTTGGCGGGAAGAACCACCATATTCCAAAAATGGATATGAGGAAGTTTGATGGAAAGGATCCTGTAACATGGATACTACAGATGGAGCAATATTTTGATCTCCATAACGTGCAAAACAGACAAAAGGTACGCATTGCAACTTTACATTTAGAACAAAATACATTTGTATGGTATCGATGGCTTTGCTCCCGTAAAAAAAATTGTCACTTGGTCAATTTTTACGGAGGAAATGATAGCACATTATGAGGATACAAAGAGAAACACCTTCTTTAGCCAATTGATAAATCTCAAACAAAAGGGTTTAGTGGGGCAGCACATTGAGGACTTCCAAAAATTGAATATAAGGGTAACCGATATTCCAGAGGAACACATGATTGATCTCTTCATAGGCACTTTAAAGGATAACATCCAACATGAAGTGCGCGTTCTGGAACCTGATTCATTGGAGAAGGCATTCAGGTTGGCAAGAAAAGTTGAATGTAAAATTATGGCGACAAGGAAGCCTACCACTCAATTCTATAAAAAAGGAAGTGTTGCTACGTCTAGATTTCCACAACCTACAAGGTTGACACCACAACAATTGGAAGAAAAAAGAGAAAAAGGGCTTTGCTACAGTTGTGATAGAAAATACACTAAAGGTCATAAGTGTGCTGAGAAGAAATTATTTTACATAGATTGTGAAGAGGAAGAAGAAAATTAACAAGAAGAGGATATACACCAGGAACCAACCCTAGAAGAGGAAGAAATGAGTCCGACCATATCGTGTAATGCATTGGCAGGAATTACCACTCCTCAAATTCTCAAGATAGAAGGACATATCAAGAAGAAAAAGGTAATAGTGTTGATTGATTCAGGTAGTACCCATAATTTTATTCATTGTAAGGTAGCCAAGGAATTGAATTGTTTCCTATACCCAGCACCAGAATGTCAAGTGATGTTTGCAAATGGAGGAACTATAAATTGCTCTGGAAAATGCCATAATATCAAGCTAACCATGGGGGAATATGTATTGAATAGTCCAATGCTTTCCATTGCTATGGGAGGTGTTGATGTTGTACTAGGAGTACAATGGTTACAATCTTTGGGGACGGTAGCTTTTAATTTTCAAGAAATTTTCTTGAAATTTTTTTCAGAAGGAAAGGAAGTCGAATTACGGGGTATTGAAGGGAAGTCGAGAAGGATAATAAGCTCTAATGTCATGACAAAGCTTCTAAATAAAGAACAACGAGGCGTAATTGCACAATTATGCTCACTAGAAGTTCCGACATCAAAATCATCTATTTCTGCAGATCTCCAACAAGTCTTGGACAATCATTCCAAGGTGTTTGAAACTCCCAAAGGACTCCCACCTATTCGTGATCGTGATCATGCTATTCATTTGATTCCAGGAAGTGTTCCTCCAAACATCAGGCCTTATAGATATCCTTACTTCCAAAAGAGCGAAATTGAACGTATGATTGCAGAAATGTTAGAGGCGGTATAATTCAACCTAGTCAAAGTTCTTTCTCTACTCCTGTAGTATTGGTACACAAGAAGGATGGATCATGGCGAATGTGTCCGGATTATAGGGAGCTCAACAAGCTCACCATTAAAGACAAATTTCCCATTCCTGTGATTGATGAATTATTGGATGAATTACATGGAGCAATTTATTTTACCAAGTTGGATCTTCGTTCAGGATATCATCAAATTAGAATGAAGACCGAAGATATTCCAAAAACATCATTTCAAACTCATGAAGGTCATTATGAATTTTTGGTCATGCCTTTTGGCCTTACCAATGCACCTTCTACATTTCAAGGGTTGATGAATTCCATTTTCAAACCCTTCCTTAGAAAATTTTTGCTAGTATATTTTGATGATATACTAATCTACAGCAGGTCTTGGAAGGATCATGTTGAACATGTTGACAGTGTGCTCAAACTATTGCAGGAGAAACAATTATATGCAAAAACATCCAAATGTTTCTTTGGAGTACAAGAGGTGGAATATCTGGGTCATATTATATCTCACAAGGGTGTTAAAGTAGACCCTAACAAAATTAAAGCCATTAAGGAATGGAAAGTCCCCAAGACAATAAAGCAGTTGCAAGGATTTCTTGGGTTAACAGGCTATTATCGCAAGTTTTTAAAGAATTATGGGAGAATAGCAGCACCTCTAACAACATTATTGAAGAAAGATGCATTTTCATGGACTCCTGAAGCAACTAAGGCCTTTGAACATCTTAAAGAGGCAATGTGCCTAGCCTCGGTCTTAGCTACGCCAGACTTCACAAAAACCTTTATTGTGGAATGTGATGCCTCAGGAAATGGAATTGGTGCAGTTTTAATGCAGGAAGGAAGACCCATTGCTTTTGAAAGTCGTCCAATCAAAGGAAAGTATTTACAGAAACCTATTGATGAGAAGGAAATGTTAGCAATACTGCATGCACTAAAGAAATGGCGAACTTACCTAATGGGAAGACACTTCAAGGTAAAAACTGATCATGATAGTCTTAAACACTTTTTGGAACAAAGACTATCTTCAGAAGAGCAGCAAAAATGGGTCACAAAGATGTTGGGTTATGACTTTGAAAGAATCTACAAAAAAGGAAAGCTTAATGTTGTTGCAGATGCACTCTCAAGAAAGAATGAAGAGGTGGAAGCATTGCTTTGTGCCATTTCTATTATCCAACCAGATTGGATAACCGAAGCAAGAGATGAATGGAAGAAGGTCAAAGATGTATGGACACTCATTCAAAAGTTGCAGCAAGATCCTAGTACATCTGATACATTTAGTTGGAAAAATGATTCCTTATGGTACAAAGATCGATTATATCTTTGTAATAATTCCCAACTAAAACAAAAGATTCTTCTAGAATTGCACACTTCTCCTTTAGGAGGACACTCAGGATTTTTAAAAACTTACCACAGGGTGAAGAAAGAATTTTTTTGGGATGGCCTTAAATCCGATATTCAAAAGTTTGTGGCGGAATGTTTGGTTTGCCAGCAGAATAAAGTGGAAACAATTAAGACCCCAGGACTTCTACAACCTTTATCCATTCCAAGTCAATGTTGGGAGGAGATTTCAATGGATTTTATCACATGTTTACCTAAGTCCGAAGGAAAGAGTGTCATCATGGTGGTAGCTGATAGACTTACCAAGTATGCACACTTTTGTGCATTATCTCATCCATTTAAAGCAAGTACAGTTGCTACTACATTTATGGACACAATTCAAAAGCTACATGGAAACCCAAGGGTTATTGTGAGCGACAGAGATCCCATTTTTACTGGAAAATTTTGGACGGAGTTATTTTCTTGTTTGGGTACTCAATTAGCTCATAGCTCATCTTATCATCCTCAATCTGATGGTCAAACCGAGATAGTAAATAAATGTTTGGAAGGATATCTTCGTTGTTTTGTATCTGATAAACAAACACAATGGGTCAAGTGGTTACCTCTCGCCGAATGGTGGTATAACACTTCCTTCCATACTGCAGCAAAAATGACCCCATTTATGGCACTTTATGGATATCATCCACCATCCATCACATCATCTTTAAGGGAAAATTCGAAGGTTCAAGCAGTGGAAGATCACATCGAGCATGAGCAAGAAGTTCTCCAACTCTTAAAGGATAACCTGAATTTGGCACAAAATCGAATGAAACAACAGGCAGATCAACATCGTAGCGAGAGAAGTTTTGATGTAGGAGATTGGGTAATTTTACGGCTACAACCATACAAACAAATGTCCCTCAAGCAAGCAAAGAAGGATAATAAATTATCGCCAAAGTACTATGGTCCTTACAAGGTGTTGCAAAAGATTGGTACTATGGCATACAAATTGGAGCTTCCCGCTTCTTCGCGAGTACATCCAGTGTTCCATGTTTCATGCTTAAAGAAGGTTATAGGTGAAAATCTTCCAGTTCAAACAGTATTGCCAGAACTTGATGGGGAAGGGAAGATCATATTGGAACCTGAAGCAGTCATAGAAAAAAGAACTCGACAACTACCGAATCGATCAATTTCAGAGTATCTCATCAAGTGGAAGAACTTACCCACTGAAGATTCTACATGGGAGGATGAGAATTTTATACAGAAGCACCCAAAGCTACTCAAGCGTTGAGGACAACACTTTTGTGAAGGAGAGGGGCATGTTAGGTCCCTATATTACTAGTATAGCCCCTTATTGTTGTTAGTGTAACCCCCTTATTGTTATTATTGTACCCTTGTAACCCCCATTTTGTTATTATTGTGCCCTTAAATTATTATTTTTAGGTCGGCTAGGATTACATTGTGTCCCACTAGGATTACATTATGGACCCATGGACTCCTATATATAGAACGGAGGTTTTGTAAATTGTATCATCCAAGAATTTTTCATTTATGTAATGTATTGGAGGTTTCCCCCTTGAAGTGGCTCATTTCTAAGGCGTTGATATCTCTTTTCTTCTATTTTTGGAGTTGGTTACACAACATCCCCCGCCTTTGAGATGGAGGTCATGGAGGATGCTCCTTCTTCTTCCGTAGCACCAGGGGAAACCATCTCTGTTCGATGGTAGCCCCTCCAAGTAGTTTGGTCACTTCCTTTGATTGGAGTCGATTTGTAGGATACCGCCTTCCGTCTTATGTGCCTTTCGAGATAATGGTACAGGCCTTTGGTCTGGTTTTACCCAACACCATTATAGACAAAGGTGCGTCTATTATTATTTTGTCCTCAAATACTTGGCAAGATTTCGGTTCACCACCGCTTGCACCTGTTACACAGAATCTGTTGACGTTCAACAAAATAACTAGTCAACCGTTGGGGATCCTTCCAAGGTTACCTATTAATTTGGGAGGTAAAACCATCCATATGGATGTGATCATTGTTCCAGGCCCCTTGCATTTCAATCTGCTTTTGGGGTGGGATTACACCTATGCCATGGGAGCACTTGTCTCCTCCCTTTTTCGTGTGGTCTGTTTTCCACATGAAGGACAGATCGTGACCATTGATCAACTTTCATTCTTTGGTCCTGATGTGGCAGCTGGCCCGCCATCATCCCTTCCTGGTTTTTATCCACCTATTGCATCTGCCCCATCATAGGTCAACTATGTGGCTACCTACGTCGTGCCTGTACTCAGTGATAGTGCCGTTGTGCATCAGGTGCTGGGGGCATTAGGTCCTGACTTCCAGGATGTTTTCCTTCCATCGAGAGTGGAACTCTAGAAGCGATGACTTCTTGTTCATTATGATGAGGTCGGATGGAGCATGGTTCTTTTCCTGTGTTAATCTCCTTAAAAAATTAAACCAGTTCTGTCGGAGCATGGTTATTTTTCCTGTGTCAAGCTCCTTAAAAAATGAAACCATGTATGTTGGAGCATGGTTCCTTTCCTGTGTCAAGCTCCCTAAAAAATGAAACAAGGTTGTTGGAGCATGGTTCATCTACTTGTGTCAAGCTCCTTAAACCATGAAACAAGGTGTCTTGAGGATAGTTCTTTTAATGTATCAACCTTGTTAAAATAATGAAACACTTTCCTGTTCAATTCAAGTCTTTGATGAGATCTCGTAAAATCCTAGTCGAGTCTTTCTCTTGATCTCGTAACTTGAACCTTCACTCCATCTGACTTTCATATGGACTAAAGCTTGGGGGGCATGTACCTTGAATTGAGTCACCATGCTGGGGGCATGCTTACTTTTTCAAGGATAGTTTGTTTCTGTTTCAAGCTTGTGTAAAAATGAAACCAGTTTCAAGCATAGTTTATCTTTGTTTCAAGCTTGTGTAAAAATGAAACCAACTTCAAGCAATGTTTCCTGATTTCAAGCTTGTGTAAAAGTGAAACCTTTCCCATTTTACCTCTTGTGATTGCCATTTTATCAGCCTGTTTTGCCAGATGAGCCTTGGTTTTCTCACTCCATCGTCACTATCTGCTTGGCCGATCATATGCCTTCACTTGGTTGTTTTACCCATTCCTAAGGAACCACTACGATGAGTGGTCTTGTTAGCCAGCCTCTTGACCTTTATCTTGTTTTGAGCAGTTCCACCATTGCCAGAACCAGTTGCTACCCTTTATACCACTCGTTTCTTTAGGAGGAGTCAATTTTCAGCTCTTTTCTGACTCTTAAAAATTGAAAATATTGCCAAGTCGCTTGTCATTTCGATCTCGTTAAAGTGGCTACGAAACGACATATACCCAGTATATGTTTACCCCTTTTTTTGGGCTGGGATGGGTTACTTACGAAAAAGGAATACCCTAGCCTATCGCGACTAGGAGGTTTTCTCAGACATAGTTTTCTACCTTTTCGGGTCTGAGGAACTATTTACGAAAAGGGACTGTTGGAGTTTACTTTTCCGCTGTCTTTTCAAACTCTCTAAACATGAAAAGACACCGAGTTATTCCTTTGTCAGGCTCGGTAAACCCTGATGACAACGGATCCAGTCGAAATGATGATATTCGAGTTTCTCCTTCCTAGGGCTCGTTAAATGTACTAGGATGGATTCGTCTGAAGGACGGACTTATATGACAAGCATATGGTATCCTCTTCAAGATTATGTAAAAATAAAGAGGTACTCACCATAAATGGTGGGGAAAAATGGAAACAAAATTGTTGTCCTGTCGGCAGTATGTCGCTCTTGAACATGGCACTTGTCTGCATTCCTGTCGAGTTGGGGACATCTCATATCGTTTTCCACTTGCCTCCATGGGTTTGGGTGATCCCTTTTGACCTCTCATTTTCTCTCTGCCTCGTCATCATGACCTTTGATCTTTTGATGTCAAATACTTCCAAATCCACTATCGTCCAACCGATTTGTTCAAGAGAAGTTGACCTCTGCAAATTTCAACCTTCCTCTGATTCTCGTCTGATCTTGATTCACGAAGACATCATGTTCCTCTATCTCACGTTGATGATGTGGGAAACACTATGGCCCACCTTCGATCAAGGTCACTTCCTGTCGACTTTAGCTCATTATCCAAGAAGCTGATCTAGAGACTCCCTTCTGGTACCTTGGAGCCTGCATGCCTCAATGGCAGGTTCTTCGCGTTCGACGTGAGGTCTTCATCATTGGCCTCCGATCGAGTGATTCTATGGGTGTTCGAAGCCAGCTCACTGATTCACATGTCGTAGATTGTACGTATAGTACCTTGAGGGACATTGTCATTATTGGTGGTACCTCTCATGTCTGTTAACAGCTCTCATCATTGGCTGGTAATTAGGTGATGTTCTTGCATGTTCAACTTCAGCTCACTTATTCGCATGCTTGAAATTGTACTTTGTTCAGGTCGAGATGGAGCGCAAGACCCTGGATTTTTTCTGTTGGAATCTAGGCTACAATTTTGTGGATTATTATGATTGGTTACATGACTCATTGATTGGATGGATGCAACCATACCTGAGTCTCTTTATTGATCCTTATTGGATGGCTGCGTCCATGCCTTAGATCTGGATTCTTTTATACTCTGTTATGGATGGCTGCGCCCATACCACATATATATCATGTATTTGAGATATCAGTTGTACTTCTCGACACAGGTTTTTAGACAGCAGTGTTTTCAGTTGGACACGTTCTCCTAAATCATTTCACCCCTCTCTCTCTTTTGGGCCTCATGATTTAGGGGGCATCTGTTACACAGCAATTTGTCACCGTCCCTACAATTCCCCGTCCCGCACATTGGAGGGCTTATTCCGTGACTTGTGAGCAGTGACATGATCTGAAAAAACTTTCATGGCATTCCCCTAGACATGGCATTTCATTCCCTTGAAGACATCTCCTTGTGAAAAACCCTAAAAATAGCCTTTTCATCCTTGGCATGACTAGCCAGTGTTATACCCGTGCCAATGGGGGAAATATTCCAAAGACGGCGCGCCAATTGGCGCTCTGTCTCAGAGTCGCACTCGCGCCAGGCTTAATAAAGGGTGTTTTTTAAAAATAAATGGCAGAAGATTGACTCCAACCAACTCCTGAACTGGTCTCTAAATTGAGTTGGGACATTTGGCTCTGGATTTCCATGTAGAGGAAGTAGTTTGCCACCTCTCATGGAATCTTCCTTGAGGATAGGGCCAATCCCATGAATGTAGGGATCCCAAATCCTCTTCCACGATCTATATAAGCTTGCCATTTCCCTTTGCAAGCTAGTCTCCAAGAGTCTCCAGGAGTCTCCAAGAATCTCCAAGAGCCTTCATAGCCTAAAGAATGCTACAAGAGCTTTGATAGTCCTCATAGTGCCAAATCCATAGCAAGGAGATTGACGATCGAAGAGAGAGGCTTGTCCCTATTCCCAGCAATCTTTACCGAGACGTATTCCGCTGACAACCCACCGAAGGAAGGTTTAGCGTTAGAGCCTGGTTGTATTTTCCTTTGTATGAATTAATGATAAGCGACTATTGGTTATGGTTCCACTCATATTGTTCACTATGATCTTGAGTTGTGTCTTTTCTGACTAATACATAATTGCATATATTGGGTTTTACGCTTGTGTTTGTCGTGTTTCTTGCGTGTGTAGGTGTTCGATCGCAGTGAGCGAGAGGATTGTGATATGCTGAAGCAAGGAAACGGGAGTGCCATATTCTCTATGAACTTGAGGTAGGCCTTCCTCACAAGTTGGTTTATTTTAATTAGGAACCTGTGCCTTAGCGTGATACGATTGTTGCTAGACCCGATCTGGGCTAGTAGGGATTGCCTCTGTCCACAGAGGGGATTTGCCTCTACAACACTCCCTCACTCAACTCCTACAAACTTGTAACTGATTTATAAACTCAGAACTTGATTCTATATTTTCTGAACCGAATGGATCAATCCTATACTATCTGCTAGCTTATCCAACGAACTCTGCCAACACGCACATTCAATTACATGACTAAGTTTTTTGACTAATGAGTCAACACCTATATAGAATCTTCTAGACTAATAATTGTGAACTATGAAGTATTTACAAGATTTTACAATGATTATACAAAGGAAATGTCCCTCTTGGACAAATGTCAAGACACTAAGGTTTGATTTCTACTGGGACTTCTATCTTAGAGCAGATGCTCTTGCATTAGACTCCCCAGGTGAAAAATAATCATGATCTCCAGATCATGTGTCTTTAATAGTTGTCCTCCTGAATCACAGACTTCGTTTTGTAATCTCTCTTTGGTTGTTGTTGTTTTTGTTTGTTTCTATTCTCCAGGTCTGCATATTTTGAGTTGCATTGTCCTACTATCTATGCTCTCACATTATGTTGTTTTATTTATCTTGTTTCTGCTACTTTGCTTTCTAGATATTGTATTCTTCTCAGACACCTTCACCATCAACCTTCTTATTTTTTCAATCTCCATGTCCAGTTTATCTTCTAACTGGTACTCACTCTGCTAATTGTCTTCAAACTGTTGTTTGTTATCTTCTCTTTGAAGTTGTTCAATTATTACTACCAGGGCTTACATCCTTACCCTCTTTTTTTTCTTGAACTCTTATGTCATTTATAAACAACCTATGTCCAATATCTTTGATAAAAACATCATACTCAGATGCTTCCAGTAAACAGTTAAACAATTCACTTTCCACCTGACTCTTTTCAAACACCTCATCACTATGTTGTTCATCAATTCCAACATGTATTTATTCCTCTTCCTTGACAAACCTCAGTGATTGTCCTTGAATTCCTTGACTAATCCTGGTATTCAATTCAACTTCCTTCAGTTCTAAGACTGATTCCTCTTTAACAAGAGACATGACTGCCTCACCTTTTCTCAATTTCAATTGTACATTTAGAATATTGATTCTATGAATTGCTAGTTTATTCTCCAAAAGACTTAGCTCATGCCACAAATCTATAATCTCACTTGGAACTTATTCCAAAAATTCTATACAATCCTCACTATCTCCTTATTTTTCACAAGTCCAATTTCTTGGTGAGACTACTTCCTCATTCTTCATCAAAATAAAATTCTTTGTTAGGTCCCTATATCACTAGTATAGTCCCTTATTATTGTTAGTGTAACCCCCTTATTGTTATTATTGTACCCTTGTAACCCCCATTTTGTTATTATTGTGCCCTTAAATTATTATTTTTAGGTCGGCTAGGATTACATTGTGGCCCAATAGGATTACATTATGGCCCCATGGACTCCTATATATAGAAAGGAGGTTTTGTAAATTGTATCATCCAAGAATTGTTCATTTATGTAATGTATTGGAGGTTGCCCCCTCGAAGTGGCCTATTTCTAAGGCGTTCATATCTCTTTTCTTCTATTTTTGGAGCTGGTTACACAACATTTGGTATCAGAGCTTTGGATTCTAGGGTTTCGCTGCTCCAAACAGGTCATCGTGGCATTTTCGTTATAAATTTTTTTCTACGAAGTTTAAAATAAATAGGTGCGAAGCGAAAGCCTCGAGGAATACAATTCAAACTCTTCGGTAGAGCTTGGTTCACAATATTTTCGGAGATATGATCTGTGGAAGTTAGGTCTTTTTTCAGGCTCCTAAACAGGTCATCGTGGAATTTGCACTATAAAAAATTTTCTACGAAGTTTCAGAATCTGAAATTCATATGGTGCGAAGCTGAAATCCTGAGGAATTTCATCAAAAAATTTCAGAGCTTGGTTCGCAATATTCTTGGAGATATGATCCGTGGAAGGTAGTGCTTTTGCAGGCTCCTGAATTTCATCTCAAAGAGGTGATCGTGGGAAAATTTCAATAACTCTCTCTCTGGGCATCGGATTGGAGTGCCGTAAAAAGAGGTCACAATTACACAGACTGTAGTTTCTTGGCTATCAATTTCAGAGACAAAGGACAAAAAAGTGACACGTGGCAAGTCATACAAGTTCGCTCTACTGAACAAGTCCATAATTAGGTCATTGTGGGAGATTGGACACAACTTTGTCTTGGAGAATCCAAATCAGGTCAGACCTGTGCCATTCAAAAGAGAATTTAGAGGGCTACTTCAGTGCTGAATTTTAGATATAGAAGAGCCGTAATCACAGAGATAATACAATTTCAATTTCGAGCTCCTCAAAATCAAGTAAAAGGTGTGCATTTGTTTTCCGAATTGCATAAGTCTTGTTTGAAGAATCAAGTTGAATTGATTGCAAGGGCATATTGTAGAATAGATATCAGTATTGGATTATAAAATGGCCCCAAAAAAAGAATTCAACACCCATTAAGCCTTTGGAAAGCTCTACTATGACTCATGAAGATGAATAATTGCAACATGATCTATCAAAATTACAAGAGCAAGTGCAACAAATTTCACTCTCGCAAAGAGCAAAAAAAAATGAAATGGAATTTTTGAAGAAAGACATGGAAGCTAAGATGGATGGCGTGGAAGCTAAGATGGATGGCATGGAGGCTGGCATGGAATCTAAGATGGATGACATGGAAGCTAATATCGATGAGAAAATGGAAAACATGAAGAATTTTCTAAAAGCAGACATGGAAGGTTTGACAAAGTTGATACAAGAAAGGTTTCCTAATGGTGAAAAGATAGTAGAAGAACCTCATGATGAGAACAAAATAAATTTTAATTGTGATTTCATAAACTCTAATGTTGGCGGGAAGAACCACCATATTCGAAAGATGGATATGAGGAAGTTTGATGGAAAGGATCCTGTAACATGGATACTACAGATGGAGCAATATTTTGATCTCCATAACGTGCAAAACACACAAAAGGCACGCATTGCAACTTTACATTTAGAACAAAATACATTTGTATGGTATCAATGGCTTTGCTCCCGTAAAAAAATTGTCACTTGGTCAATTTTTACGGAGGAAATGATAGTACATTATGAGGATACAAAGAGCAACACCTTCTTTAGCCAATTGATAAATCTCAAACAAAAGGGTTTAGTGGGGCAGCACATTGAGGACTTCCAAAAATTGAATATAAGGGTAACTGATATTCCAGAGGAACACAAGATTGATCTCTTCATAGGTATTCTAAAGGATAACATCCAACATGAATTTCGTGTGTTGGAACCTGATTCATTAGAGAAGGCATTCATGTTGGAAAGAAAAGTTGAATGTAAAATTATGGCGACAAGGAAGCCTACCACTCAATTCTATAAAGAAGGAAGTGTTGCTATGCCTAGATTTCCACAACCTACAAGGTTGACACCACAACAATTGGAAGAAAAAGAGCAAAAGGGCTTTGCTACAGTTGTGATAGCAAATACACTAAAGGTCATAAGTGTGCTGAAAAGAAATTATTTTACATAGATTGTGAAGAAGAAGAAGAAAATGAAAAAGAAGAGGATATACACTAGGAACCAACCATAGAAGAGGAAGAAATGAATCCGACCATATCATGTAATGCACTGGCAGGAATTACCACTCCTCAAACTCTCAAGATAGCAGGATAGATCAAGAAGAAAAAGGTAATAGTGTTGATTGATTCAGGTAGCACCCATAATTTTATTCATTGTAAGGTAGCCAAGGAATTAAATTGTTTCCTATACCCAGCACCAGAATGTCAAGTGATGGTTGCAAATGGAGGAACTATAAATAGCTCTAGGAAATGCCATAATATCAACCTAACCATGGGGGAATATGTATTGACTAGTCCAATGCTTTCCATTCCTATGGGAGGTGCTGATGTTGTACTAGGAGTACAATGGTTACAATCTTTGGGGATGGTAGCTTTTAATTTTCAAGAACTTTTCTTGAAATTTTTTTCTGAAGGAAAGGAAGTCGAATTACGGGGTATTGAAGGGAAGCCAGGAAGGATAATAAGCTCTAATGTCATGACAAAGCTTCTAAAGAAAGAACAACGAGGCGTAATTGCACAATATGCTCACTAGAAGTTCCGACATCAAAATCATCTGTTTCTGCAGATCTCCAAGAAGTCTTGGACAATCATTCCAAGGTGTTTGAACTCCCAAAGGACTCCCACCTATTCGTGATCATGATCATGCTATTCATTTGATTCCAGGAAGTGTTCCTCCAAACATCAGGCCTTATAGATATCCTTACTTCCAAAAGAGCGAAATTGAACGTATGATCGCAGAAATGTTAGAGGCGGGTATAATTAAACCTAGTCAAAGTTCTTTCTCTGCTCCTGTAGTATTGGTACACAAGAAGGATGGATCATGGCGAATGTGTCCGGATTATAGGGAGCTCAATAAGCTCACCATTGAAGACAAATTTCCCATTCCTGTGATTGATGAATTATTGGATGAATTACATGGAGCAATTTATTTTACCAAGTTGGATCTTCGTTCAGGATATCATCAAATTAGAATGAAGACTGAAGATATTCCAAAAACAAGATTTCGAACTCATGAGGGTCATTATGAATTTTTGGTCATGCCTTTTGGCCTTACCAATGCACCTTCTACATTTCAAGGGTTGATGAATTCCATTTTCAAACCCTTCCTTAGAAAATTTGTGCTAGTATTTTTTGATGATATACTAATCTATATCAGGTCTTGAAGGATCATGTTGAACATGTTGACAGGGTGCTCAAACTATTGCAGGAGAAACAATTATATGCAAAAACATCCAAATGTTTCTTTGGAGTACAAGAGGTGGAATACCTGGGTCATATTGTATCTCACGAGGGTGTTAAAGTAGACCCTAACAAAATTAAATCCATTAAGGAATGGAAAGTCCCCACAACCATAAATAAGTTGCGAGGATTTCTCGGGTTAACAGGGTATTATCGCAAGTTTGTTAAGAATTATGGGAGAATAGCAGCACCTCTAACAACATTATTGAAGAAAGATGCATTTTCATAGACTCTTGAAGCAACTAAGGCCTTTGAACATCTTAAAGAGGCAATGTGCCTAGCACCAGTCTTAGCTACGCCAGACTTCACAAAAACCTTTATTGTGGAATGTGATGCCTCAGGAAATGGAATTGGTGTTGTTTTAATGCAAGAAGGAAGACCTATTTCTTTTGAAAGTCGTCCAATCAAAGGAAAGTATTTACAGAAACCTATTTATGAGAAGGAAATGTTAGCAATACTGCATGCACTAAAGAAATGGAGAACTTACCTAATGGGAAGACACTTCAAGGTAAAACCTGATCATGATAGTCTGAAACACTTTTTGGAACAAAGACTATCTTCAGAAGAGCAGCAAAAATGGGTCACAAAGATGTTGGGTTATGACTTTGAAATAATCTACAAAAAAGGAAAGCTTACTGTTGTTGCAGATGCACTCTCAAGAAAGAATGAAGAGGTGGAAGCATTGCTTTGTGCCATTTCTATTATCCAACCAGATTGGATAACCGAAGCAAGAGATGAATGGAAGGACAAAGATGTATGGACACTCATTCAAAATTTGCAGCAAGATCCTAGTACATCTGATACATTTAGTTGGAAAAATGATTCCTTATGGTACAAAGATCGCTTATATCTTTGTAAGAATTCCCATCTAAAACAAAATATTCTTCTGGAATTGCACACTTCTCCTTTAGGAGGACACTCGGGATTTTTAAAAACTTACCACAGGGTGAAGAAAGAATTTTTTTGGGATGGCCTTAAATCTTATATTCAAAAGTTTGTGGCGGAATGTTTGGTTTGCTAGCAGAATAAACTGGAAACAATTAAGACCCCGGGACTTCTACAACCTTATCCATTCCAAGTCAACGTTGGGAGGAGATTTCAATGGATTTTATCACAGGTTTACCTAAGTCTGAAGGAAAGAGTGTCATCATGGTGGTAGTTGATAGACTTACCAAGTATGCACACTTTTGTGCATTATCTCATCCATTTAAAGCAAGCACAGTTGCTACTACATTTATGGACATAATTCAAAAGCTACATGGAAGCCCAAGGGTTATTGTGAGTGACAGAGATCCCATTTTTACTGGAAATTTTTGGACGGAGTTATTTTCTTGTTTGGGTACTCAATTAGCTCATAGCTCATCTTATCATCCTCAATCTGATGGTCAAACCGAGATCGTAAATAAATGTTTGGAAGGATATCTTCGTTGTTTTGTATCTGATAAACAAACACAATGGGTCAAGTGGTTACCTCTTGCTGAATGGTGGTATAACACTTCCTTCCATACCGCAGCAAAAATGACCCCATTTATGGCACTTTATGGATATCATCCACCATCCATCACATCATATTTAAGGGAAAATTCGAAGGTTCAAGCAGTGGAAGATCACATCGAGCATCAGCAAGAAGTTCTCCAACTCATAAAGGATAACCTGAATTTGGCACAAAATCGAATGAAACAACAGGCAGATCAACATCGCAGCGAGAGAAGTTTTGATGTAGGAGATTGGGTATTTTTACGGCTACAACCATACAAAAAAATGTCCCTCAAGCAAGCTAAGAACGATAATAAATTATCACCAAAGTACTATGGTCCTTACAAGGTGTTGCAAAATATTGGTTCTATGGCATACAAATTGGAGCTTCCTGCTTCTTCGCGAGTACATCTAGTTTTCCATGTTTCATGCTTAAAGAAGGTTATAGGTGAAAATCTTCCAGTTCAAACAATATTGCCAGAACTTGATGAGGAAGGAAAAATCATATTGGAACCCGAAGCGGTCATGGAAACAAGAACTCGACAGCTACAGAATCGATCAATTTCAGAGTATCTCATCAAGTGGAAGAACTTACCCACTGAAGATTCTACATGGGAGGATGAGAATTTTATACAGAAGCACCCGGAGCTACTCAAGCGTTGAGGACAACACTTCTTTGAAGGAGAGGGGCATGTTAGGTCCCTATATCACTAGTATAGTCCCTTATTATTGTTAGTGTAACCCCCTTATTGTTATTATTGAACCCTTGTAACCCCCATTTTGTTATTATTGTGCCCTTAAATTATTATTGTTAGGTCGGCTAGAATTACATTGTGGCCCACTAGGATTACATTATGGCCCCATGGACTCCTATATATAGAAAGGAGGTTTTGTAAATTGTATCATCCAAGAATTGTGCATTTATGTAATGTATTGGAGGTTTCCCCCTAGAAGTGGCTCATTTCTAAGGTGTTGATATCTCTTTTCTTCTATTTCTAAAGTTGGTTACACAACATTCTGATCCTCTATCTTTGTGACAACTTTAGATGTTTTTCTAACAATCTTCTCTTGGTCAATCAGATAAACCAATTCTTCCCTGTCCTGAACAATAACGGGTTCCTTCATATGAGACATAACTGTCACACCTTCCTTAGAGATACTTTCTTCACTAAGAAATGAATTTATGAGCTCCTTCTACTACAATAACTAAACTTGATCTTCATCTGAAAGACATTCATCATCATACTTTAATTGACAATTCCCAGCTTCATTCAAGACAATTTCAAGAGATGGATTGCCTTCTGCAACACCTAAAAATACAGTCAAATTATAAATATCAAAATCACAAGACCCCATGGTCTCATTTGAATATCTAGTAACCAAATCTTCCTCTCGTTGTTCTATGTCCTCTTCATGACTAAGAAAATCTTCAATGGTATTCTTATCAACCTCCTCAAGTACTTCACTTGGTTGCATGATATCCTTCTCCACTTTTTCTTGCTTTTGGTCATCATTGTGAGCCAAAATTACTGTACTTTCATTCCTTACAGTATACTTAAAATAAATACCTCCTCTTAAATGTGTATGATCTTCCATATGAGATCTAAATGTCTCAAAAATCAAATTATGTCTCTCTTCTTTGTCTTCTTTGACATTACCTACAAACATACACAAATTATTAGTTTCAAAATCATAAGGCTCAATTGCCTCAACTGATGTTTCAAACATCACTTCTCCATCTTAAATTTCTGATCCAGGTGAATATCGGTGGCCACCGACCTATTCCATTTGGACTCACACCATCAATTCTTGCAACTTTTCACATTCATCACAACTTTGTATTTTTAGCATGTTTTCGGGTCCTACACTACAGGAGCCGTTTTGGGGCCTTAATGATCCATGTGAATATTGGTGGCCACCCACCTATTTCGTTTGAACCCCCACCATTAGTTCTTTCAGTTTTTAAGTTGCAGCACAACTTACTATTTTAGCAATTTTTTGGGTCCTGAACTTTTGGAGCCATTTTGAGGCCCTAAACGATGTTTTTTGGGAAAACCTAGAGCAACATGGGTCTATGGACCAATGCCGCTCACATTGAAAGTTGTACTCCTCTGATAGATCTTTCTAACGAAGTATGTATGCGTCAAACAGAGATCATATGCCGAAGTTACGTCCCCAGGAAGTTGAAACACCAATTTACCCAAACAAGGCCCATAGTTTTGGCGCTTCATCTCCTAGGGTTAGGTTTTTGGACATTTAGATTTCTCCATTATTTCTCAATATAATAAATAGGCCCACGAGCCTCATTGTAACATAGTTGAGAGTTCTGTAGCCACCACATCTCTTCTCCGAGATACGCTACCAGCACCCTAGTTATTTTTATTTCCATTATGTCTATAAGAATATTTAAGTCATTATTTTATTAATAAAATGAAGCATTATTTCCACTACATCTCTTTGTTTATGGTTATATGTGTATTCTGTTGCGTTCCTGCACAAACCTAAATTAGTGGTTTCAAAGCGATCTCCTTTTTCTCTATTTTTCTTTGCATGTCCCCAACATGGTCAGGGTATAAGGAGTTAGGGATTGATCTGGTTGAACCCTTGCAAGATCAGCCTTGCAAACCTCGACAACCTCCCATGGTGGAAGAAAAGAAAGACGAGGGAGCAGGAGATCCTATCAAAATATTGCTTAAGGAGGCCCTCGAGAAACAAAGGAATGCGATGATGGATAAACTTGCTGAAATCCTTCAACGACTGCCCACCTATGGTGCATCTGGATCCAATAGCCACTCTGGAGGTGCCACTCCCTTCAAGGTACAGGTAAACTTTGACATTCCTATATTTGAAGCCCAGATAGATGCAGACATCATAGATATATGGTTGAATTTGCTGGAAGGGTATTTCTTGGTCCATGATTTCTCTGACCGAGAAAAGATTATTTTTTCACTCCTCAAATCCGCTCCCCATGTCAAAGACTGGTGGGAAACCTACTGTGAGCAAGAGGACAAAGGGAAACCATCTCTGTTCTCGGACACACCCACTTGGAATTGGTTCTAAGATGGCATCAAGGAACAATATTACCCCGTGGGAGCTATGAGGATAAATACATCCAATGGACCACGTTGCAGCAGCGAAGGGATCGATATGTGCATGAACTGATGAATTTGTTCCATACCCTGCACACAAAGTTGGGTATTAAATATTCAGAGATAAATTTGGTGCTCAAGTACTGCAACTGTCTGCATAAACACATTCAAGAGGAAATGGAGTTCCTCGACATTACATCACTTGGCATGGAATATTTCTATGCTGCCAAGATCGAGTATAAATTTAAGCAAAAGAAGCGAGACTTTGGATCTGTGAATCCGAAGCCAGGGAAAGGTGCCCCGAACTGCAGAACAAGGGAAAAGGCCAAAGTGGGGTGACTTAGAATAACACCACAAATCCAAAGAAGGACACGGGGAAGTGGTGTGAATTTCATAACAACCCCACTCATAGAACAAACGAGTGTCGGGCCAAACAGTCGTTGGTGGCTGAACTAAAGGCACCCGAATCAAATGAATTTTATGATCTTGAGTCAGAAATAGACAAAGGAAATGACAAAGGGAAGAAAATCACTGATTCGGATCCAAGTGCCATTGTTGCCACCACCAAGTTCCAGAGGGAGGATCCAGAGGATCCAGAGGAGGGGGAGCGTCTCTTCCATTCGCAGATGTGGGGGAAGGGTTCTCCATTGAAATTCCTTGTCAATAGAGGAAGCCAAAAGAATCTCATTTCAGCAGAGGCTGTGAAGTAGCTCAAGGTATCAACCATAGCACAACCGCAGCCATATACCATAGGGTGGCTTCACCCAGGGAGAGATATCCGCATCCATCAACAATCTCACCTTCCGTACAACATCAAGCCATTCACAGATGAGTTATTATGTGATTTTTCTCCTCTTGATGTAGCTGATGTATTATTGGGCCAACCATACTTGTGGAGGTGACATGCTATGTATGAGTCTAGGCCTCATGCTGTTATTATTACTTTGGGAAATAACTTGTACAGGATACTGGAGGTAGTAACGCCTCCTGTCATCTCTTTGACTACAACAAAACAACGCAGTAAGATTGTTTCCCAAACCAAGAAATTTATTTTCCTTACAACTCGCTCACAGGGAAAGAATAATATTGTCGCCGCAACCTCGAAACAGGGCTCCCCTGCACGGCTGCAGCAGATGGAAAAATTCATGGAGGAATATGAGGACATTTTCTCCTCACTCACAGAGGTTCCTCTACACTGTCAAGACAAGCACTCCATTGATCTTACCCTTGACACACTACCACCTGATGTTGCCATACTTCCTGCAAATACACATACAGAATCCACACATGTACTGTCTGAGGTGGATAAAGAAACCAAAATTACTAAACGCATCTAGCATGTCCGCCCATAGGTCCATGACATCTTCGACAAATCTAATACCCAGTTCAATAGAATTTTCCTCATCTCATGGAGGATCTCAACGCAATGGGGACCATTGCTTCCTAAGGAGGGAGGAATGATCCAGGTGGATATCGGTGGCCACCCACCTATTCCATTTGGACTTGCACCATAAATTCTTGCAGCTTTTCACATTAAGCACAACTTACTATTTTTAGCAGGTTTTCGGGTCCTACACTCCCGAAGCTGTTTTGGGGCCTTAATGATCCAGGTGGATATTGGTGGCCACCCACCTATTCCGTTTGAACCCCCACCATCAGTTCTTTCAGTTTTTAAGTTGCAACACAACTTACTATTTTTAGTAGTTTTTCGGGTCATGAACTTCTGGGGCCGTTTTGAGGCCCTAAGCGATGTTTTTTTGGAAAATCGGGAGCAACATAGGTCCATGGACTGATGTTTCTCACATCGAAAGTTGTAATCCTCAGATAGATCTTTATAACGAGGTATGATAAGTGTCAAACAGAGATCGTATGCTGAGGTTACGTCCCTGAGAAGTTGAAATTCCAATTTACCCAAACGAGGCCCATAGTTTTGGCGCTTCATCTCCTAGGGTTAGGTTTTTGGAAGTTTATAGTTCTCCATTATTTCTAAATATAATAAATAGGCCCATGAGCCTCATTGTAACACAGTTCAAAGGTCTGTAGCTGCCACATCTCTTCTTAGAGATACGCTACCAGCACCCTAGCTATTTTTATTTCCATTATGTCTGTAAGAATATTTCACTCATTATTTTATTAATAAAATGAAGCATTATTTCTGCTGCATATCTATGTTTATGGTTATATGTGTATTCTTTTGCGTTCCTAAATAAATCCGAATCAAGTTCAAAAGAAACTTGTTCTTCTCCAGCAAATTTTTCTTGTTGTAGCTCAACTCCTTCGAGCTTCTCTGTCCTCAATTCAACATCCATAATCTGCTCAAGCTTCCTCAACTCATTTATTAACTACATATTCACCTGATGTTCTCTCTTCTCTTGTAGTTTATGCCACTTCATTTTATTTCTCATTTTGCAACCAAATATCTCATCTTCTTTACACCTCTGGAAAAACTTTATCAACAAATTAAATTGCATTCTTATCTCAACCTTTTCTCTCTCGTACTCTTCATCCATGCCATCTGCTTTGACATCTTTCTTCAGTTTTCTTCTACTGTGGTCTCTCTCAGGACCTCTGTTATGACTATCAGTAGTAATCTTCACCTCTATCTCTATGAGTTCCTCACTCACTATGAGAAGTAATTAAGCCTCTGCCATAGGAAGTCCTCCCTGCTACATTTATCTCACCAAGATTTCCTCTATACTTGGCCACTAGTCCCTTATCTGGAACTTTCTTTAAGCATTCCTTTACTCCTTCAAGGCTTCAACTCATCTGTACTTTTGAGAACACAACTGTACTCTTGTATTTCAATGACAAATGAAATGCTAGGTTTTGGCCACACTCTTCTTTCACTCAGAAATCCATACCAACTTCCTTCATCACTGCTTCTTAAGGTTTTGATCTTCTTTTGTTGAGATGCTTCATTAGCTGCAATTGTCAATCTTCAATCTATCTTTTATCCCGCAAAACTCAAATGAGAGTTAAACAAAAAAATGCCTGCATTATTTCACAAGTAGTCTCCATCCACTCTTCACATTCGAGTGAATCTCCATTCTCCACAAGGAAAAAACCATCCTTGTGCTTTCTTTATCCTTCTATAATCTCTTCTTAAGAGTATCACTTAATCCAATCTTCTGCCATGCTTTATCGTTGTATGCCTAATTTTTGTCAGATTTAAAATCTGACCTCCTCTTTCTGCAATATCTCTGCCAATTTTCCGTAAAACACATTTGCTTTAATGATCTCCTCTTTCTTCCCCAATCACACTTGCATTCTCCTTCTATTTCATGCAGAATCCTATTATGTTCTGCTACCAAATGTCTCATGCATAGTTTATCTCTGCAATCTTCATTTATAACAATTTTTTTCATTAACTTGCTCTGATACCAAATGATGCTGCTAGAAGGCCGAAAAATACCCACATATGTAGAAAATTAAACTGTCTCCTCGTTCCCGGTATTTTATTAGGCAGAAGTATTTAACTGACCCACAATAACTCATCAACAAAATAGGCTTTGTGGTACCCCAATTTCAATTGAAACCATTAAGTTATCAACCATCGGGAACACATATAATACCTTTAACTTACCCTTATCGCATCACATCATCACAAACTATTGTTTCCACAATACTACGAACCTGTGGGTTATGGCCCACATGACTCTCCACTTGCACGACGGATCGCAACATATACGACATCGCATGTCGCACGAAATAACATACCACTTTCCAATCAATAAATAATCACAATGCTGATGCGAATTCTCACTGAACTATGACGTAATCTCCACCGTTGATCTATATGAGCTCTAACAGCCCCATTGTGCTTTTACTGATCTGCTTTGCATCGCAACTCACATAGCTTACCTTGCCAAGTCTTAACATGTAACTAAAATAATTACCGATTGTGATGTGCGCTTGGATCTTCCTCCTGATACATGTCCACTTCACAAATCGGTGAGTATAGTATTTCACACATCGACAATTTTAACTTTTTGCATGTTGCGCCTTTTAACTTCACCGTTTAATCATTATACCATATCACATGTGCTATGCGATATGTGCTTTGACCTCCGCTCTACACGTGGCTCTTCTTTGTAACTTTCCCAACTTATCTCGCGATGAGATCTATGTCGCTTAATCTTCAGCTGATCTTTGTGATTTAATATTCATCATCCCTTCCTTTGTTTGGAAATATTTTAAAGGGTTTTCTGCCTTAATCTTTTCTCCTATTTGTTTGACTACCATCACTCTGCATCTTTGTTTCCTTTACACTAGCCTTCCTGAGCTTGTTCGGTATTTAGTTGTGCTAATCTCTCTTGAGCTTTAACTTCTGATTATTCGTTCATATCCATAGCCATTACATTGTCTCAAGCCAAATACATAACACTATTATGTATTACTTATCCGAATCCAAAATTTGGGTTTGTTCCTTTCTCGACCTGCACTCACATCCATTTGCTCCAGACTAGAATCACACATGATTCTACCCATCCATTAATTCTTATTCACACAGTAACAATTATTCATTCATCAAAATTCATGTAATCATTTAATTACTTCACCGATATCAAATTTTTTCAGTTACAGATGACTGAGCACATAAAAGAAACAAAACACAGTCGCCATGAATTCAATTTCTCATTAATCAATAAATATATAGATACAATAAAAAACCTTCTTACAATCTGGATTTGGCCTGATATGCCCTTACATGGCACTTTCTCCCTTCAATAGAACCCTCTCTGTCTCTCGGCTCTTGCCTCTATCTCTTGGCCTAATCTTATTTGTTTAATTTGGCCCTCCTTTTTCCTTCGAAGCTTACAATTAAATTTATAATATAATTAGAGCATATCCACCCTCACTCAACTCCTACAAACTTGTAGTTGATTTCTTAACTTAGAACTTGATCCTATATTTTCTGAACTGAATAGATTAATCCTATCCTATCTGCTAGCTTATCCAACAAATTCTGCCAACACGCAAATTCAATTACATGACTAAGATCTTTCAGTAATGAGTCAACACCTATCTAGAACCTTCTAGACTGAAACTTGTGAACTATGAAGTCTTTACAAGATTTTACAATGATTATACAAAGGAAATGTCCCTCTTGGACCAATGTCAAGACCCTAAGGTCTAATTTCTACTTGGAGTTTTTGACTTAGAGCAGATGCTCCTACATTAGACTCCCTAGGTGAAAAATAATCATGATCTCCAGATCATGTGTCTTTAATAGTTGTCTTCCTGGATCCCAGACTTCGTTCTGTAATCTCTCTTTGGATGTTGTTGTTGTTGTTCTCTAGGCCTCCATACTTTATGTTGCATTGTCCCACTGGCTATGCTCTCGCATTCTTCTGTTGTCTTTCTCTTGTTGCTGCTAATTTTCTTCCTAGCTATTGTCTTCTTGTGAGACAACTTCACCATCAACCTTCTTATTCTTTCAATCTCCATGTCCAGTTTATCTTCTAACTGGTACTCACTCTGCCAATTGTCTTCAAACTGTTGTTTGTTATCTTCTCTTTGAAGTTGTTGGATTCTTACTACCAAGGCTTACATCCTTACCCTTTTGTTGCTCTTGAACTTTTATCTCATTTCCAAACAACCTATGTTCAATATCTTTGATAAAAACATCATACTCAGATGCTTCCATCAAATAGTTCTACAATTCATTTTCCACTTGACTCTTTTCAAACACCTCATCACTATGTTGTTCATCAATTCCAACATGTCTTTCTTCCTCTTCCTTGACAACCCTCAGTGATTTTCCTTCAATTCCTTGACTAATCCTAGTAGTGATTTCAACTTCCTTCAGTTCTAAGACTGATTCCTCTTTAACATGAGACATGTCTGCCTCACCTTTACTCAATTTCATTTGTACATTTAGAATATTAATTCTCTCACTTGCTAGTCTATTCTCCAAAATAGTTAGCTCATGCTACAAATTTGTCATCTCACTTGGAACTTCTTCCGAAAATTCTATACAATCCTCACTATCTCCTTCTTTGTCACAAGTCCAACATATTGGTGACACTACTTCCTCATTCTTCATCAGAAGAAAATTCTGATCCTCTATCTCTGTGACAGCTTTAGATGTTTGTCCAACAATCTTCCCTTGGCCAATGAGATAAGCCAATTCTTCGTGGTCCTCAACAATAACACGTTCCTTCATATGAGACATAAGTGTCACACCTTCCTTGGAGATACTTTCTTCACTAAGAAATGAATTTATGAACTCCTTCTACTGCAATAACTCAACTTGATCTTCATTTGAAAGACAACCATCATCATACTTTGCTTGACAATTCTCAACTTCATTCAAGAAAATTTCAAGAGATGGATTGCCTTCTGCAACACCTGCAAACAAAGTCAAATTATCAATCTCAAAATCGCAAGACCCAATGGTCTCATTTGATGATCTAGTCACCAATTCTTCCTCTCGCTGTTCTAAGTCGTCTTCATGACTAAGTAAACCTTTAGTGGTCTTATTATCAGCCTCCTCAAGAACTTCACTTGGTTGCTTGATATCCTTCTCCACTTTTTCTTGTTTTGGTCATCATTGTGAGCCAAACTTCCTCTTCTTTTAGTCTTTACAGTGTACTGAAAAGAAATACCTCCTATTAAATGTGTATGATCTTCTATATGAGAAAAGAAATACCTACTCCTGCATCATAAACCATTTCAATATCTAACTAAAATCAATAATTTAATATGCATGACAAATTAATCACCTTGTTAAAGAGCATTTTGGAGATTAATCAATATATTTGGACTTCAGTTAACGTTAAAAGGTCAGTATACCGATAAACCAAAAAGGATCGATAATGTTCGTTGGTTTCAAGTATGATAAAACAAATTCTATCATAAAACAAAAAATATAACCTTCGTGGGGCATTTTACCCGACAACCTATTCTTGTCTCCCGTGGATGTCAAATTTCAATAGCGGAAAACCATATCAATATAAGTGTATCACGATTGACGTATGTCGATAGAGCTTCGTGTCTTCAAACCATTGGGCTAACAAAAGAGTTGAAGTTGAGTGTTCAACAAGTAAAGTGGAAACTAAGAGGTGGCACTTGAAGACAATGCACTCAAGAAATATGCCAAAACTTTGAATAAAAGCAACAAAACCAACACCAAACTTTGAATAAAAGATGAACTTTGGATAAACAACAAAGTTGAAAACAAATTTCGTTTTAAAGCAACAATATCAAACGGAAAACAATGAGTTCACCAATAACTTCAAACAGAATATCCAATAAAGAGTAACCTGAAATTAATTAAATAATTTTAAATATCAATTATTTTTTTAAAACATTATTTAACAAATTTGATATAAAAAAATTAAACAAAATTATTTACAGAGAAAAATAATATCAATTGCTATATACCATGTCATTAAGCAAGTAGCTATATCAATTGCTATATTAATAATTATGATAATACATTAATACATTTATTATTTAATAAAATTAATATTAATAACTATGATAATACATTAATATTAATAATTATTATAATACATTTTAGAAGTTTTTATTTTATTTATTTTTTCAACTTAATTTATGCTTGGTGTTATAAGATATTTAAAAAAAAATAGTAAAAATAATCAATGGTTTAGCAAATGGAGCATTTAATTGAACATGTGTCCCACAAATAGTAAAGAGATAAAAGCTTTTTCTATGGATAAGTTTCACAAACTTATTTGGGAGAAGAAGCTAGGAAGAAAGAAAAAATATTATATTGAAGAGTTTAATCTCACTCATAATCAGAAATAAAAAGTGTACACAGGGCCCAATATTTCTTGGAGTGGCAAAATTGTTATTGCTCAATTAAAGGCTAATTCTTATCAAATCCATTGTAAAAGGACAAAAAAGTGTAAGAGGAAACAGAATAAACATTTCATTTTAGAATGTGAGGTCTTCAAAGACAACACAAAAAGTTATGCAAGTATTTTGGGAGCTAGCTCTTGGGATAAAGGTTTGTGGAAAAGCTCAGAGTATTTATTATTGTGAAACTTCATAGAAAAATGACGAAATACAAGAACCACATTAAAAAAAACACTTTAAAGTTAAAAAAACGCATCCCATTACAGGTTTTTTTTAAGAGTTCAAACAAATATTCTACGAAATATGAAATTCATAAAATGCATTGTATTATTTGATAGAGTTTGAACCAAATGCATTCCACAAAGCTAATGACCTTCCTTCTATGCCTCTTAGGACTCGGATATTCTCAGTATTCAAATTTTGTTATAGAATACTTTCGCAATCTCTCCTAGGAGGCTTAAAAGTCTTAGTTACATGATTTCAAGTATTTGAGTTATATGGTTTTGTAATGGTTAATATTTTTATGGATAATAATTACTTCTCTAAATTTCATATGTAGTTGAAGTCTTCGTGCTTCACAAATTTAAAGTTAAACTTGAAAAATGAATATGTGAAATGAAGTGTAAAATTTCTGTCCTATTTTGTTTGGGAGATTTTCACAAACACTTTGATTCACTAGTTTTAAATGAAATTTTATGACAATAGTAATAAGTACTTTACAACATAATTTTGGGAGTGCAATTCAATTTTTTAAAGTTTATTTTGGCAGTGCAATTCAAGTTTTTAAAGTTTGAGTAAGGTTTAAAACAAAATTTTAATTATTAAAATATAAAACACATTTAATTTTTTGGTTCAAGATTTGGCTACGACCTTTATTTATTGATAAATTTTTTGGGAAGTATAGGAATATATCATTTATAACATATATATTTATTCATTTCCAAAATCAAATATTGGGGGTTATGTAATGGCTAGATACATGACACTTGTGACTATTGAAATGTAATAATAGAAAAGTGAGTTATGGATCAAAAAGATGGGTGAAAAAATAACGATGAGTCTATGCTCAATCTATTTTGGTTAAGACTGTTGTTTTTGGTTGTGAAGAATTTCCATAACCCTAGGGATGATATTGCATTACGCACTCTTAGAAATAAAAGAGGTGATCATCTCTCTCATAGTGTGAATGATGAAAATCTAATTATTGGTCTACTCATTCAACCAAGTTCCCAATTGAGAATCCATGTCGTGTCTTTAGGTATCTACCCTTCAACTAGGCAAAAGATTTTATGTACTTATTATTTACTATATCTTCAAAAAAAGCTTTCTCCCATAATTTGCCTCGTGTCTTCTTTCTCTCTAAATAGAATCTATAATTTCATATCCACAATACATTTTATTTTTTTTAGTCTCCCTAGTATCTTTATGATACTTCTACAAATTTATCCATTGAATGTTAGGGAAATATGCTTCTCCTTATGTAAATCAAATTTGTATCCATTATCTAGAATATTTTATAGGAAGGTCGTGTCTTCTTCAACTTAATTTGATTATAAGGCCCCATTCGAAATCTAGCCTTCCTCAAATGAACTAACACTATGTGTCCTTATTCAAAATTATTTACTTTGCATTTCTCAACAACTATTTATTCATACTTGACGTTACTTTATTATATTATATAAATTGCTCTATTATATTATATAAATTTCTGACATGTAGTTGAAGATATTTTTTGATCTCAACAAATGATCCCACATTTATAGTCTTAGTTTTTATCTTTGGTAAGATGAATAGATTAATTATGTATACCTTTTGTAATCTCTTATACAAAATCTAAAATGGATCTTCACTGGTATATCGATTCACTGCATTATTGTATGAAAATTCAATTTTTTTCCAAAACCAAATTCCATTGTCCTATATTCCCACTAAAAGCACAATAAAAAATTTCGTAGTATTTTATTCGCAAAACATTGTTTTCCCATAGATATGTAGATGATAAGAGGAACTAAACTTATCATGATATCATGTAAGTTAGTACCTATGTTTCTCCACAATACTTCAAAAAATTCCAAAGAAATGACATAGGTGGTACAAGAAATAAAATGAAATGAAAGGTAGAAAAGGAAATTAAATGCAAACACAAAGAAATATGACAAAGAACATAAAATATAGTGAAAAATCAACATATTTTAATAAATAAAATAACAAAATATTGTAGAATTTGTTTTGGATAGAATGGTGGTTACTTATCACTGAAGAGAGAGAGAGAGATGATGGCTACTTTCATCTGCAAGAGATGCTACAAGGTAATGAAATAATGGTCTTTTAACATATATAAAAGAAAACTAAGGGTCCAAAAGCCTAACCTTAGAAGATGAAACACCAAAAGGATTTTGGACCCCAAGGTGATTAGTTGGTAGATCAAATTCGTAAGGGCACAAAGTTTTCATACAATATCCATTTGGGGCACACATTAATTCATTGGAAAAAACTATATGAGGATTGGAAGTTTTGGTTGTGGATACATAAGGCCATCATAACCCTAGTCCCCAAATTGCTTAAAGACATCATTTAAGGACTCAAATGTTGAAACCTAAGGTATGTTTCTTCAACAAACCTTTAGAGCTTATGGAGAGAATTAGTAAAATATTTTATTGACCCTAGGAAATTAGTATGATGATCATCTTGTGGGATAATTAACTAAGCGGCCAATGATATGATCACATTGTCGACTATAAAAAAATCTTCAACTAGCGACATCATTGACTAAATGTCATCTTTATGATATCTTAATAAAAAATTTCTTGAGGGTTTGTGGTGAGCCTTGCTATTACACAAAGAATGTTGCAAATTCCAGAGGCTACTCTACTTTATTTTATCAACCAGGGGTTCGTACAAACTTGAGGTGACAATGCTATATACACAACAGATGCATTATACTCATGCCATCCTCTTCTCAGTTCTCTGATGAGGTGTTACTGCGAGGGTTACTTCTAGGAAAGGAAGTTTTTCATACTTATTAATGAAAGCTAATACTGAAAATAACTCATGACCATTACTCTCTCAACAAGAAAATAAACTATTCTAGATCATAATTACTCATCTACCTATCTACAAGAAAGGAAATCTACACTTACGCTAATGCAAGAAATAATGTTAAACTAAGCGGCATTCATGATTTAAATTGTTGAATTGAACTTGTAGAAAGGGAAACTAATCTGGGCACACATACTAAACCAAATGACTGATTGAACTCTATCTATCTCATGCTTAACTGTTATGCTTAACAATGCATCTATCAATGACCTAACTATGCTTGTAAATAACTCTATTTTGCAGCAAAAATAGGAGGCGATGAGGTGACATAAGAGGGTATTGGACTCAAGGTTTCAGGGCTAAAGGTGTCTTGGAGGATATGCTAGGTCTAGATGAGGTGAAAGAGAGGTTTTAGGCTGAATAATTGACTGATTGGCGTTGCTACATGATTTATTGTAGTGCTAGAGGATGTCCTAAAACGCTACAGGAAACAAGCCGAGGGTAGTTTGAGGCTAGAAATGGTGAGGAAAGGGGTAGGAGAGGTGGACTTAAGGTGGATCTAGGTGGATGGAAGGAATCCAACCCTTTTTCCAAGCTTAGAACTTCTCTCAAATCCTGTCTTGCACTTCCAAGGTGGCTCTTAGTGTGGTGGTGGAGATTTCCAAAAAACAGGGCCGAAGGCGATTTGATTGGAAGTTGGTTGATGATGGGTGGAAACTAAAGCTAATGGTGTTGGGGAAGTCCTCCTATGCTACTATACTCAAACCTAAAAACAAACTACCTCTTCATGCATTCATCATTGACAAATCTATCATGAAAATGGTGTAAAAGATGAGTTGAATTTAAGAAAACCTACCTATGCACTTAAAGGAGAAAACTAAGTATGCATCTAAAAAATGTTCATGATAAACAAAGAAACCTATCTAAATTTTTCGAGAAATCATAAATTGAAAGCAATTTTGGGTCTGTGGTGAATATCTACCCTCCTCAAGCTCTAATGGAAGAGGTGAGAGAGGGGGGCTTTAAAACATAGTTTTGGAGTTTTATATGCTACTGCAACATGAACTAAAAGAGATTGACCACAACAATCATGAAATGTAAAGAAAATAACTAAAAAAACATGAAATTTAAAGAAACTATCTACAACAACATGAAATGTAAGGAAACTAACTACAACAACATGAAATGTAAACATAAATACATAAGAGAGACTGAGGTCAATGGATTGGTCCCTAACCGGTAAGCTTAGCTCCTTGAAACTAACTCAGTGAAGCAGAAAAAAATACTCATTTTATTTCATCACCAATCTTGTTACATAGCATATGTAAGTCACAAATGTCTATCACAAAAGCTAAGAGTGTTGTAGCTATCTCTAAAAAATGAATCCTAGTGATCTCTTACTTTTCCCTATTTATAATAAAGATAGCTACCAAAAACTCACTAAAAAGTAGATGGTTTGTCTCCTTGGAACTCGCGAGAAGTGGAGCTTGGCTCCCCTTGATCTTCCACTTGCTTGGTTGCCTTTCATTCCGAGCTATTGGAGGAGAATATCGAGGATCCCTTGGTTTCCTTTAGGAGTTAGAAAGGTGGTAAACCCCCTACAATCACTCCTTGCTATCTACTCTGAGAGTTGATTGTGTAATCTTTAGAAAAAGTGGCATATTATCTTGATTTATCTACGTTTAAACCACATTAGGCCTTCGAAGTATGATACCCTTAATACACCATCTACACTAAGCAACATTTGAACATAATGAAACTAAATGTGAGAAGGAGAGAGTAATTACTAAAAGGGTGAAAATTAAAGGCTTAAAATGTACCTAGTGATGGTGCTCATCATCAACCCCCTACCAAATGGTTGCTCATCATTTGAGAAAATTACTCCTCATTCTTCATTTCTTTGAGTGCTTTAGTTTCTTTTGTGACATCCCGAGGAATCACAGAAGGAGTCTCCTCAGGAGGGTAGAATCCAACATTCTTTTCTTCCTCCTCCCATTATTTGTCTTCTTCAGCTTGGCCTTTTCCTTCACCTAGTCTCAGTAGCAAAGGTGGACTGAGTTTTAAGCCAAGCCATTAAATCTTCATTGTATGCATAGCCCTCTTGTACAAAGGTTCCCTTTCTATGGAATTTCTCAATCTGTTTGGAGTATGATACACCATGTTTCTTAGGCTAAGAGGAATTCCATTCCATACTCTTTGACTTTCCATTACACATTCCTCTCCCAACAGTCTAGAAATGTCATCAAAGTGTGAAATGGCATGTGCTTGGGTGTTGAGGTATTTATCTCCAAGGCTAGGATCATTTTCTATCATTAGGTGTTTGTTAATGACCCATATAAGGCTAAATAGTTCTTCCCTAATATGGAGAGGCTCCTTCCATTCTCTTCTCATCACCCTTTCTACCTCCTCTGGCATGGATTCCTCATCAGTCATCCAAGAGGCAAGGGCCATCAACTGCATATCCCCTAACCTAGGGTTATGGTCCCAAATGTTTAGATTACTCAAGATAATATTATGCATATAAAATTATTCCAACTTTTCCTTATTTTCTATGTTGGACTGATTGAAAAAGTTAATAAATTGCCTACAATTTTGAAAAGGTAATCACCCAGAGGATGCTAGTGTTTTGCTGTGAAACTGTATCCACTATTCCTTTAGGTAGTGGGCTCTGTAATCTTTCATTTTCTACTTGTGCCTCTTGTAGTGTCTCCAATTTTTCTTCCCTAAGTCCAACATCAGCCAAATCTCTCCCCATGTCAGTGAATTTTTCTTCCATGATTTGTACATCTTTCACTTATTTTTTTTGTAAATTTTCATCCAGCGATGTGTGTTTTCTCTCTCTTGCTCAAGCTGATAAAATAGGGCAACTGATAGCTTTTGAGGGATCAAACTTCCTCCTTCAATGAACTTGTAGTAGGAGCTTAGGTTTGGATGTGGGCTATGATGTGTAACTTTTGATATGTGTTTTGGAATATATTTTAGAGAGGTAGGCTCCTCCTTTGGTTCATCCTCTTCCTTCCCTTTGGCATCTTGCCCCTCAGTTTGTGCCTCTTTTTCAACATCTTAGGATTCTTTCCCTTTAAAAGGTGCCTTATAATCCTCCCTCATGACTTTATTCTCTCCCTGTGGAACATCTGTAACTTCCTATAGACTGACCAGAGTTTATTGTTTTAAACTCTATTTTTTCTGTTGCAAACCTTGCTTTACTTGATGCCCCTCCTTTTCTTCCTCTTTAAGGTTTTTGGGCATTGCTAATTTTTTGAGGGATTCTAGCCTTGAAGAGTGTATCATGATATAGACCATAAGTGTCTTCTATGGTGAGGTGACCTCTTGAATTTTTCCCTCTTCTTGGCCTATTTCATATTTCTTATTTAGGGACTCTTCAATTTTTATTGGTCTCTTATTTGGGGTTTGGGTTCTCAAATTTGTCACCTTGGCACTCTTTCTAGTATTGAAGTATATGGGGGTCTCTCTTTTTCTTTTTTCCTTTACATGAGTGCTTAGAGTGGCTAAGGTTGCATCCACTCCCTTTTCATAGGTTCCTAGTGATAGGCTCATTTTTTTAGGAGAGATATTAGGGCCCAACATGGGGTCTAGTATATCTTCCTCTCTTGTATTTCCTTCCTTCTGTTTTTCTTTCTCTTCCCCCTACTTTTTATATCCTTCTCCTTTTTAATCTTTTTCTTCCTTCTTCTCTTTTTCTTCCTTTGTTCCTATGGTTTCTGTGTGTTCTGCTTCTGTATCCATCTCCTCTTTATCCTCTTCTTCTTTCATGCCCCTCTCTCCAAGACTAGAGGTAAGGGTTTGTCTACAAGTGAAAACTTGTGTCCCAATGAAAGATTTTCTATCCATGTCTATGAAGGTGGAACAAGGTACATGGATGTTTATTCTACTAATAACATCTGCCACTATGAGTTTGTTGAGGCCGTGGTGAGCTAGGTGTTTATACTTTCTTTCCCTCATTCTATAGCTCATGTTTGTTATGGAATGTAGGAGGAATTATGGAATGTTTTGTCTCTACTCTAGTGGCAGATCTCCTTTGAATATAAGCTCATGTTATAGTCTGAAGTGGTATCAATAAACCACACTGAGTCTTCCCTCACAGAAAATATATTTCATGATGTGATATTCTACTTCATCCCATGCGTAAGAGATAATTTTCCTTCTCTCTCCATTTTTATCCTCAATGTACTCCTCATTAGGCAAAAAAATTCTCTTCTTAGAGGGTGTGCTAGAGACTCTATCCTCTCTATTCCAATTGACTCCTAGAGGCAAGGTTGTAGATTTTCTAATCAATTCAAGAGTTATGGTAATGGCTAGTCCTATAACCACAATGGTGGCCCTCTCATCTGCTTGGGAGTGGAAGGCCACTATGAATCCCCGATCCACTTCATCATGAAAGCCCTTGAGGAGATTGAATATTCCTACCCACTAATGATTTCTAAAAATTTCAACCACCTAAGGGTGTAATATAATTCTCTTAATACCTATGGGTTCCCTTCTATTAAAACCTCTGACTATCTTATGACTGTGTTATGGAGATGGTTCAATGATTTTTTTCTTATAACATTGGTGACATGGGACCTCATAGGCTTTAATTCAACACAAACTGAGACTTTATTAACCGTACCTCTCTTAACAACCTCTTAAATTATGAATTATTGTTGTGAGTGTATATGATTTTTCATGAAATATTTCATAACTTGGTGGGGTGACATCCAATTACCTCTGCACTCTGATGTTTCTTGGGAGCTGGTGGTGTTGGGTGTCAATACTATTGCCATTATGATGTAATATGTTGTCCTCTATGGAAGCCTATTCGATGAGTTTCCTTTTAATAGCAACCTATTCATTGAAGATATAAACTTGATGTATCTATAGGCCAGCATAGATGTGACAGAGAAAGGAATTCGAGTCATTGACAGAGGAATGATGAAGGTAAAGTTTCAAGAAATATATGCAGGTTGATGAAGAGAACCCACATCTACCCACAGGTTCAATAAAGCCAAGTCATGTATATATCCAGAATTTGTGTATACGTAGTCTTGTAAAGAAAAGTCGTGTGTAATCATGGGTACAAAGAAGTAAAGTATTATTTGAGTTGGCACACTAATTTTAACAATACCAAGGGTCTTTACCATGGTATTAGCCAACAATATTGAGAATAGTAATGATTATTTGATCCCATCCAAGAATACCACCTGCTCTTGTGTGGTTTTTGGCTCATGGTATTGTCTAAGGCTCAAACTATATAAGGAGTAGAAGATCATAGTGCAAGGATGTGATGTGAATGAGATTTGAATGAATACTTTAGTCTGAAGTATATGTGCATGGATTGGGTTACATTCAATAGATAGATCTAATATTTTGATGCACTCATGAATACAATAATGGATCAGGATCTCTAGACCTGAAATGCCCTTGTATTTGCATGATCTTTCTATGAGTTGTTTAGATCAGTGGTATGGCGCATAATTGTCGAATTAAATGATATGGTATGAGCAAGTTTTTTTCTTTGAAGTATTGCATAGTCCTGTAATATTTACAGATCTATATGTCGATTAGTCACGATGAAAGTGTGTATACCCGCGGGTTCATTTTAGCAAAGACGTGTATGGAAGTTAGGGTTTTTCTGAAGACTGCTGAAGAAAGCGTCTGATCATTTCTTCTGTGTTTCTATTTTTTGTCAATGAAGTCTTCATGTAGATATGGATTATTTGAATATTTTTATTGTGCTAGTTGATTTTGCATAAAAATGATCAGTGACTCGTTGATTGAGAATGATGGATGTTGCCGACTGTTTAAGGATTATGTACATTTGAGAAAAATGTATATGAATATCTATGATATATTCTGAGCCTGAATATAACTCTAATCTCTCAGTATATAAATATATATATGCAGGTTCGTCCACAAGAAAGTGCATAGACACGCTAGTTTCAAAAATTAAAGTAGTGTATACAATTCATTTTATGAATGATGAGGGTTGAAGTTGATTTAGCGTGTTAATACAAAAGTCTGGGTTTATTGATTTGATCTGGTTACATTGATCTCGTTGTTCTATTTGAATATTGGTTGATGGTTATTATCATTATTCTACAAATTATGTTGTGTTGAAGCTATTGGATCCAGTGTGAAAATTTATGAAACGTGTTCTGTAGTGATTCTGAGGATTGAAGCCTTTAGTGTGGAAGTCAAAGCTTCCTACCAGTAGAAGTTGGTGATTAATTCAAGGGGTTGAAGCTCCCTTCCAGTGGTGGCTAGTAAACGAGATCAGGGGGTTGGAGCTCCCTTCTAGTAGTAGCTAGAGAACGAGAGAAGGTTGTAGCCTTCTGCATGTGTGTTCCTGTGTACTGGTATGATTCTGCATCAGTACAACATTGTAAGTAGTTTTCTATATAATAAATATTGAACACAAAGACGACAACAGTGGTGGTTTTCTCACGACTTGGGTTTCCACCTTAAATCTTGGTGTTCATGTGTGATGATTTATTTTGTTATTACTACACATGTTTACTACTTAAATGTCTGATACATAATTGATGAACTGGGCTAAGTAAAGTTTTTGAAGTTTTATCTGAACATTAAGTTATTTGGGTATACCCATGTTTCCCTTAAGACAGTCGCGTGCATATGCTAGATGGACTAATTAAAGTCACATATAGGAATCAGTAAATAAAAGTAAAAGATTTTGATTCCTGTAAATATTGATTCACCCGAACTCTTAGTATTTTTCCCAACAATTTGTATTAGAGCAGGTCCTTCTGAAGAAGCTTAATTGTTAAAAGGAAGATCATCCAATATGACCTATCAAGATGGAGCAACATCTATCAAACCATCACTCTTCAATGGAAACAATTTAATCTTCTTGAAGACAAGAACAAGATCCTATCTTTAGTCTCTTGGAGTAGATGTTTGGGCAATTTTTTAAGGAGGTTACCAATATCCAGCTACAGTTCGCACATATCTAGCAGTAAGGAAGAACTATGAAACTAATGAAAAAGTTGTCAATGCTTTATTGGGAAGCCTGATCGAATTACAATTTGTCAAGATTATGCAGTTAAATACAACAAAGGAGATATGGGAGAAAATCATTCTAAGCTATGAAGGTGATGCCAAAGTAAAAAGTGCTAAAATCCAATCTCTCAGAATTCAATATGAAAATATGAAAATGCATAATGATGAAATTATTGCTAGTTTCTTTTTGCATCTAGATGAGACTGTAAATATTATGAGAAATCTAGGTGAATACATAAGAGACACATCTTGAGTAGAAAAAATATTAAGATATATAACTCCTAATTTCGAGTCAAAAGTGTCTGTTATTGAAGAGAATCAGGATCTACAACCTCTTACTATTGTTTAACTTCGTGGGATCTTGACTTCTTTTGAAATAAGAAAAGGAGGTCCGTTGGAAGTCAACTAAGCTTCTTTTAAAACTACTGCAAAAGGAAAGGATAAGGAAGAACAAAAATAATCAGGGTATGTATTAGAAGGGTTTGTAAAGAAACTTCAAATTGGCAATGGAAGGTTCAGAGGTAAGTTTCATTTATAATGTTTTGCTCGTGGAAGAGTGGGTCATTATGCTGCTAAATGTTCTCATAAGGATAGTCATGATAAGGGAAAGGATTTAGAAAAAGGTAATAGGAGATGATTTTTCAATAGAAAATGTTACCATACTCATGAAGATAGTGATGGCATGTAAAATATTGAAGAAGGAGAATATCATCAAGATATTAGACTTCTCATGGCATTTGAAAGGGACACTAATGAGGCTAAAGATACTTTTATGGATGCTTTAGAAGAAAATAGTTTCTCGAATACATCACTCAACTCAAAATATGCTTGGAAGAGAACAAAATAGCCATAGAGACTCTAAATAATAAACTCATAGAAAAGGAGAATTACAATGAGAATAGTAAGTTTAAGAAAGGAACTTGAGAAAGTAAAAACTCTAAATCTTAGATTTGCTAAAGTATCTAAAACCTTAGATGAAATTATCAAGGTTCAACTCTCTGCTCTTGTGAAGACAGGTCTTGGATATATTGGTGAATCTTCAGAAAAATCCTCAGCTACAAGCTATCTAAATGCAGCAAAAGCCAGCCAGGAAAGCCTCATCACTCAGCAAAACAAAAAAGACAATGTTTAGGTAACACATGATCATTCAAATTGAAGGATGAAAAATAACAGAAATATCAGTCAAAAGGTAAAAAACAATAGAAGGTTCTATGATCACAGAAATTTCTTCTTTAATGGACAATTTTTCTCATGTCATAATTTTGGTCACAAAGCTGCTCAATGTGTTGCATATAAAACCACCATGACCAGAGAAACAAGAAAGAAAAGAAATGAGACAAGAATATTGAATAATACTTATAAAAAATTTTCTACTCTTTAAGAAGAAATTGAATGTTCATTTTTCAATAACTTTGGACATGAGGAGTCTGAATGCATGAGCAAACTTCTTCTAAAAGAAAATATATCCACAAGTTCCATAGTATGGAGAAGGAATGACTTATAGTTCAAAAGTGGTGGCATAGAATTATTTGGAGAAGGAGAAGAAAATGAATGGTACATTGATAGAGGATGTTCAAAACACATGACATATGATAAAGATAAACTTATTTCATACAATGCATTATAAAAGGAAAATAATGTTACTTTGGGAAATGAATCTCCTACTATCATTAAGGTTAAAGGATCTATTTTTCTAAAATAAAAGGTTAAAGCTAACAATGTTATGTATGTATATGGAGTAAAGCATAACTTGTTGGGTGTTAGTCAAATTTTTGACCAAGGAAATGAAGTTGTCTTTCGATCAAATAAGTGTGTGGTACGTGAACTGACACCGAAAAACCGTAATAAGAAGGAACAAGAACACCAAGCTATCTGTATATATTGAAAGGTGGCCAAGAATAATGTTATCTAGGAAAATCTGCAGAAAATTGGTTATGGCACAAAATATTGGGATATCTGAGCTTTTCTCAAGTAAGCAAACCAAGCAGGCTCAAAGTTGTTCGTGATCTACCCAACATTACTTTACCCGAAAGTACCATACACAAGTCACGCCAATTCGATAAGAAAACCATGATTCAATTTAATCCCTAAGAAGGACTAACAAGTAAGCCTATTGAACTTATACATACTAATTTGTGTGGACTTGTAAGGAAAATGTCACCTTCTAGAGAAAAATGCTATATATTATTCATTGATGACTTTTATAGAATGTGTTGGATCAATTTATTTAAACATAAAGATGAAGAATTTGAAATATTTAAGGTCTTCAAAGCTATACCTAAAAATGAATTAGATATAAGAATAAAATTTCTTAGATCTGACCGAGGAGGAGAATATATATTAGATGAATTTTATAATTTTTGTGAACAATATGGCATAAAAACACAGTTTTTTGTAGCTAGAACTCCACAACAAAATGGCATGGCAGAAAGAATGAATAGAATAGTTTAGTAAATGGCTCGTGCTATGCTTGATGAATCTGGGACTCCTGACACCTTTTGGGGTGAAGTTTCTCATACTGCAGTAAATATTCTCAACAAGGCTCATGTTCGTTTAAATAGTGATAAAACTCATTATGAACTCTAGTATGGTAATACTCCCACTGTGAAACACTTCAAAGTTTTTGGAAGAAAATGTTCTATAAAAAATAATGACGAAAAACTTGGTAAGTTTGAGCCTAGAGCAGATGAAGGAGTACTTCTTGGTTACTCTTCTAGAAGTAAAGAATATAAATGCTACAATAAGAGAATTCAAAATATTGTTGAATGTATTGATGTTGTGATTGATGAATATCCAACATCTCCCAAAAGGGAAATAACAACAAATGAGGATGAGGATGATGAATTTTTTCCCTCATCAAAGCACAATAATATAGAATAAGAATGTAATGAAGCACCAAAAGAAGATACATGAGAAAGAGAAAAGGCTACATCCAGGTATGTTCAAAAGAATCATCTAGAATCTAAAATTTGGGGAGAAAAGGAATTAGGGGTACCAACATGTAATATCCTAGAAGGGAGAATGCAATAATACAATGCAGAAATACATAAAAATAAAGCAGAACATATTTTATAAAGCAAGAGTCCAATAAGGAGACCTTGAATTTATCATTATAGTAGAAAAATACATGTTAAAAGTGGCCCATGAGATGCATGATAAGAAAATACAAGTCTCCAATGATAGAATTACCTCAAAATGAGGTGCTGCAACCATATGTAAAGACTGCAAATTCCTTACAACATTATTTTATTGGCTCTGCAATAGATGCAGATTACACATCAGATCTAGAGCAAGTATGTGGGTAAAAATTTATATCTACACGAGATCCATACACTATACAAACCCCTCTATCTAACCCCCTTGGGGTTTTCAGCAAAACACCATGTACAACTTGTAGATCTAAGATCTAAGACTGCAGATCTACAGAAATATTCAGATCTGGAAAGTGGATCTGATCCGGTATAGAAAAGAAAATGATCACCTCTAACAGATCTCCAAAATGAATGGCAGATCCCCAACACCTAGAAAATCACTCTCCAAATGATGTGCTGAAACACCCTGCAAATACATCTACAGGAATAACGCAGATATGGATCTATACTACACTGTAGGGATAAAAATACAGTTTTCCTATAGCCAAGATATGGAAATGATGCTCACTATCTTCAATATTATCCTCCCAATGAAGTAGAACCCTCCTCCACTGAAAAGAAGCACTAAAATGGACTAGATCTAAAATAGCTAATCTCCACTTGCTGCAGCTTGCAAAAACTGTCGAACCCTCAACATGATCTATGTTGTAGTTGAAAGAAGTAGCTTGGCCTTAAGCCGGATAGTGGACAATGCAATACAAACTCTCCCAAGAGGCCTCTCAAGGAAAGACGTGAGATTCCCGACCAGGAACACCCAATGCTAACTAACATTCATTCTCAGTGAAAAAACAAGAGAAATATATATGTCTAAATAGAAAATATATTCATAAATCTGATAATCATCAGCTACCTTATAATGCTGCCATCCCCTTCCTTTTATAAGACAAAAGCTTGCAAACCCTAAACCACCTCCAATGTAATCACTTCTTTCACACAAGTCATCTCCATCTAAAACTACGTTGTTCCTCATTGATGGCCACTCCTCCATGCAAACGCTGTAGATTTGGTCAAGGTTGACCCAGTCAACATGTTTTAGCCCCTGTCCACACCTTATGGTGCTTTATAAAACATAAAATATGATCCACTTTCACATGAGAAGTGTTTTTATTCACAAAAAAGAGTTTTATGGGTCTCCCCACCCACTTATTCACCTATCTATGTGACAAAACAAAATTTTAATATTCCCATTAGTTGTAGGCTAATTAGGAATATTATAGTCCTCCCCTCCAAAATTTTTCTTGCCCTCAAGAAACTACAAGGACATTGTAAAATCTACAATGGATGTGTCTCCTCCCAAGGATACAAGTTTGATTTTGGTGAATAAACCAAATAACTTCCATCATGAAGAAGTGGGAGATATATAGAAAGTGTTATATGCTGTCCATTGGCCTCCTTAAGGCATGAGAGATGATAAATGTTGGGTGCTTCAACCCCAATGAGAAACTCCAATCTCCATGCTACCTGTTAGAGTCAGCCTTTGCAGCCTTCCTCCAGTGATCAAACATGCTCTTACAAAGTGATTTTAAGGTGTCAAGGTCAAATTTTGTCATTTCAATGAGTCTTCAAGCAAAATTTGGTCACTAGGCATTAGGTCTAGGGTTTGTTTTCACTCTTTTCAAAGTTGTCCAAATGTCGGTCCATATCACCATTCAGCTGAGTGTACCATCATTCAGAGGGTTTTCATCATCATGTCAGGTTCCATTGGGTCATTTTACATCTTTTCATGCTTCAGTTGTGCCTTGGTAAGGTCCATTTCCCTCACCTAGGGTTTTGGAGGTAATTTCTCTTGGATGGTCAAATCATCGAAAAAATTTGTATCCTGATGTTCATACACCTTCCCCTATCATTAATGTACCTTATTAAACACTTCCCATCACTGAGATTCCCTAAATTCCTCATTTTTGCACAAACCCTAGTTTCTTGCCACAACTTGGCAATTTTCTAGGCTAGGCCTGTGTTTTGCCCTTTTGGACCCCTTCCCCTCACTCAATCTCTGAGATTCCACTTTCCCCTGCTTCCTAACATCCCTCCCTACTTCCAAAAATTTCCTCAAGAATTTAGAAGCCCCTTATCCCCTTCATTTCGCTTCATTTCGACAAAATCCCTTGTTTCACACATCGGGATAGGTTTCACTCAAATGATGTTTCAGAGCAATAAAATATGAATTTTGGAAAACGGAGAGAGGTTGTTGTCCAAAAAATCCCAAGGAAGAAAAACCTCTTTCAATTTTTACACAGGTATCATGTTTTTAGAGAAATGTCAAAAATACCGTTGCCTCAGGAGAATTGAATGCACCTCTGAAGTGACCTTGGGAAAATCAAGATTTCTCCTAGCATGGTTGGCTAAATGACTTTCTTGATGAGTCAAAGGATAACTAGACACAAATATATTTCCAATGAGCTATCATGAGCTCAATTTGGAGTTGACGAAGACCTTCAAAAGTTGACTGCAACAGCGCTCTACCTTGAGGCAGCCTCATTCTGCTCATTTTGACAAGTTTTGGGAGATTTGATTTTTTACAGGGTAAATGAAATCAAAATTGAAAAATTCCACTTTTTTTGGAAAGTAGACTCCAAGAGATTTCCAATGAGCTATCACACGCCTGATTTGGACACCGGGAAGGCCTCCAAAAGCCTCCTGCAAAATGCACTATGTAGCTACTCATAGAAAAGTGCGCGCTACCCATACAGGAGGGGCGCTACCCACTTGAGGGGCGCTACCCACTTGAGGGGCGCTACCCACTTAACCTCCTCAGCCTGTGTAAAATAAAAAGGGTGCTACCCACTTGAGGGGTGCTACCCATTGGGTAGGGGCGCTACCCATACAGTTTCAGAGCCAAAATTTTTTTCTCCTTCGTCCATATTCATGCCAAATTGCCTCCAACTGCTTGCAAGTAGGTTCTTTACGTTTGCTCAGTGAATTTTGGACATGATTATGGTGTTTTGAAAGTGGAGAAACAAATGTTTAATGTGAAGAAGTGTAAACCCTATGTTTATTTCCAAATTCACTTCTTGGGGTTTTGAAACAAATATGAGTGATTGTGTGGGGGTTTGCAAACTAGTGTGGTTGATATATATGCTCATGCATCTACTGTCAGTGGTGTCCCTGCTCATCATTTACCTCAGCCTCACGCTCTCTCATTGCTATTACATCACTGCTCTCATTGTTATTGCCATTGTCATTTTCACACTATTCATCATTCATGTTATGACATAGTCCCATTTTCACTTGTCCACATCCTCCATTGACATTGTCAAACGTTGCAAGGGCTATTTCTATTGACCTACACTATACTCATTCCTATTCATGTGTCAAATCCCCATGCAATCAAAGAGTGGCTATTTTCCATTCAAATTCCTTGTGACAATCCTTTTCCCATTGTGATATTTCCTATAGCACCTTGACAAATATGTGACACATATGACATTGGAGCATACACCAAACTCTTGTTTTAATCATAACCATATCAGCATACTTTCATACACATTGTGACACCATGATAGAGACCGACACATACGACCGAGACAGTGTTTTCACCACAGGAACTGCATGCACCAGGAGAGCACTAAAACGGCGAAAAAGGCCTGATCCACTCCAGATTTTGGCCAAGGCTTCGTTGGCTGGGCAAGATACATGATGGAGGGTCTTCACTCCAAATTTGAGCAAATTCGGAAAAAAATTTGTCATTTTGAAATATTTTGGTCTAAAAACAGGTTTTTCAGTTAAGCGGGTAGCGCGTCCATATGCTCACTTTTTTTCGGGACACTTGCTGAAGGAAATATTTGCATTTTTGGATTTTTCATGGTAAGTTATGCATCTTCAGGCATTGCAGAAGCATTTCATCAGATTCTGGATGGTCAAAAAGCTCAAAAACACCATGAAAACCACCTTGCTGCCACCTTTTGCACCAGCAGGAAGTACTTCTGGGAGAATGAAGTTTTTGAGGGGAAAATCAGCTCCAAATTGGGAAATTCCACTTGGGTTGGACAGCCAACATCCAGGGCTTTCCAAAGAACTATCATGAGCTCAATTTGGATGCCGAGAAGTGCCTCAAAATCAGGCTGAAAGTCACGCTACCCACTCAGCTCAGGGGCACTACCCACTTAAATTTTTGGCTGAATTTTCAACTTCCAGCTCAGAATTTCGGCCAGTTGGGACCAGTTTTTCTTGTGGATGAAATTTTTGGGTTTTCATGATGTAAATTGATGGTTTCCATGTAACTTTGGCTCATTTTCACCTATTCTAGAAGATTCACTCTCAAAAAAGTGAAAATCATGTAAATGAATCAGTTTCCACTCTTTTAGAGGCAAGTTGTTAGCTGCCTAGATTTTAGCTCCTTGATTAGAATTAGTTGAAACTACTCCTAGAAGGAGGAATTCGACCCCTAGAGGCATGGGAAGAGGTTAGGATGGCCTATATGATGTAATTTCTCAATCATTTTCAGAGGTTGGAGAGGTTGGACTCTTGGGAAACTTTGGCACACATTGTACATATTTTTCATATTCTGGCTAAGGAAAGATCAGAGGTTTTGCGGCACCTGTTGGGATTCTTGTGGCTTTCTGTTCTTAATGGTGTTTTCTCTCAGTTTATTGTAAGTTCCTTCATGTTTAATGTATGCCATTTCTCACTTATGCTTCTTAAATTAAATGAATGAGTAGATGAGGTTGAATCCATTGTTCACAGTGCTCCGCCTTTGAATTCATTTAGTTTTTCATGTTTTCGCCTGTTTGAAAAGGATACGTGTTCATCCTTCCCTTTTCAGCTCCTGTTCATTCTGATCCATCCGCATATCCAATCAAAAGAATTAAGACTATTGCCTTCCTCGCCCCAACTCGAAATCTGCAAAGGGCTGACCTTATCCCCGGACCCAAAATTGTTTTTTCCCATTTCTCCAACGAAAACCCAAAAAATCAAAATCAAACATTCCTATCTCTTTACTAGCCTAAAATCAGTATTCATCGTTCATTATAATTCATCTCAGCCCCTCTGAAAACATTTGCCGAGATAGACCCGGAGAGAGCCCTCTCCTGTCCTCATAGGGCTAGCTACGAGGTTGAGCGTGGTTTGATGTAGCCTTGAGTTATACCTTATTTCAGCCTAGGGTAGATTTGAGTGCTAACATAGTGGCGACTCAACTGGGGAGAAACTCAAAACGTTTGCTTGTTATAGACGGAGTCTGAAGTCACACCAGGTAGCCTTCGAAACGCTGTTTTTATGCATCAGCGAAGTAGATAAACGCTGCTTCAGTTGATCTCCGGTTTAACTAGTAATCGTAGCATTTAACTTGTAAATTGCCCCAGTACATGTATCAAGTTTAGATCTGATGGTTGATGGTGAACAACGGTCAGACATCGCCAGGCTAAAATCATTCACCTGGCGACTTCATTCACTGAACAAATCTAGAAATCAATGCTTCATGGTGACTTCACTGCAGGGAGATCAGTAGCTGTGAGATTTTCAAGATGGACCGGATTGCAAGAAGATATGCTCCCATGAGCCGAGATCACATTCCAGGTTTTCTGAATAAGATGCCCAAGGTAGATTGGTTCAGGAGTCTGCCTACGTTTAACGATGATGGTAAGAAGGATGCTGCTTTACATCTGATTAGATTTCACATGCATATTCGCAAGTTGAAGGTGGAATTTCCTGAAGATTGCTTGATGAAGATATTCCTGGCCACTCTGGAAGGTGAAGCCCAATCTTGGTATGAAAATTTGCCGCTGGCATGTATTTATTGTTTAAAGGATTTTCATGCCCTGTTCATTGAAAGATATCAAGTATCTTATCCATCATTAAATTTAGTTCATGACTATTGCAAACATGCTTCTACTTTTATTGAAAGCCTTGAGAAATATTATGAAGATGATAATTTCATGGATGATGAGATCATGGAAGCCCTATATGAAAATCCATTTCAGCAGCATAAAGACGATCATGAGAATTTGCAGCAGGATCAAGATCTTAGTGTGGTAAAAGATGAAGGAATTTTGCATCTTGATAGTGAACAGGAATTACATGAAATGGATCAGCAGTATGAGGAAAATTTGTATACTCCTTCACTTGAAATCAATGAAGACAATCACTGTTTGAGAAAAAGAAAACAAAAGGTATTATCTCCTCTATCTGAAGATGAGATAGATCAGCTATTGAAAGGTCATGTTCCAGCTCAAGTTAACGCAGATCTGCAGTGTGCACATGGTCAAGAAGGTGATGGTGGACCTTCTTCCTTTTTTGAAAAGGATGACAGTCGTGTAAGCAGCCTTATAGATCAGCAGGTTGAAGATGTCTATATGGCGGAAAATGATGAAAGAGAAGAGCTTGTTTCAGATCCGCCCACAGAAGAAGACAGCATGCCGGAAATTCAAGTTTCAAATGCAGATTGTGATAATGTCCACTCAGTCATATCAGATCCAGATTCGGATTATAATGACCAAGAATACCTTGTGCTGAATCCTGAAAAGGAGAACTTTGCTGTTGAGTTCATCTGCAATGAAGAAGACAAAGGTATGGACTCAAATGTTTTCAGTTCATTAGAACACAGCCTGCATGAGGAGGTAATTCAGTCAGTTCATGAAAAACAAGATGAGATCTTCGTTCAGGTAAGTGAAACAGTTCCTTTGGATGAATTTATGGTAGATGATAGAGATATCATGTTTGAGCATCAAGAATCAGTTGAAGTTTCTTTCCTTATGATTGATAATGAAAATCCGGCTGTCCTATCATATGAAGATGACCTACCATATATTCAGGCTACAGAAGATCAGACCATTCAAGATTTCCATTCAGATTCTTCTTCATATGTCTCATGTGTTGAAATGTTTTCTCAAGAAGAGATTTTCTCACCTACCTGTTCAGAGTTTTTTGAAGCCCAGGAACATATTGTTACTGAAGTACATGATGAAGGAAGATCAGAATTAGAAGCAGGAGAAAAAGACACCTTGTTCTTTCAGCAGGAGGTAAATCTTCATGTTTTTCAGGATCCAATGGCAGATTTGTTACAGTCAGCAGTGAAGGTGTTTATTGCAGTGTTCAGTGATGAAGGAGATCATGGTCAGCTATGTTTTTGGATGCCCAGTTATCAGTTTGTATTGTTGACCAGCAGATCTGATCAGGGAAATCAGTCAAGAAGCCATTTGCTTGATTGGTTACATTGGAAAGCCAATTATACATGATTGTACATATTTCATTAGTATGCAGGTGGTTGTCATCATGATTCCAAATCTTGATGGATTGCTGCCTTTTTTTTTTCAAAAGCTTTGTAAAGTCTTGTTTTAAGTCAGTCATGAGTCATTTGTGTTTGGTCTGTTGAGTCAGTTTTTTCAAGTTATTTTAGTTTTCCATTGAGTTGGTTTGAGTCAAGTTTCAGTCAAGTTTCAGTTAGTTTTCAGTCAAGTTTTCATTCAATAAATGTGTCAAAGGTTTTGTGTTATCCGTTCAAATAATGATTCCATCGCCCAATGGATGAAGGCACTGTCTGAGTCCTCCAGAGATCTGTCGTTCTTGGCATCTCCATGGAGCCACCATCCCCATTGGAGCCAATGTTAGTGTCAGCCTTTGCAGCCTTCCTTCAGTGATCAAACAAGCTCTTACAAAGTGATTTTAAGGTTTCAAGGTCAAATTTTGTCATTTCAATAAGTCTTCAAGCAAAATTTGGTCACTAGGCATTAGGTCTAGGGTTTGCTTTCACTCCTTCCAAAGTTGTTCAAATGTCGGTCCATGTCACCATTCAGCTGAGTGTGCCATAATTCAGAGGGTTTTCATCATCATGTCAAGTTCCATTGGGTCATTTTACAGCTTGTTCATGCTTCAGTTGTGCCTTGGTAAGGTCCATTTCCCTCTCCTAGGGTTTTGGAGGTAATTTCTCTTGGATGGTCAAATCATTGAAAAAACTTGTATCCTGATGTTCACACACCTTCCCCTATCATTAATTTACCTTATTAAACACTTCCCATCACTGAGATCCCTCAAATTCCTCATTTTTTCACAAACCCTAGTTTCTTGCCACAACTTGGCAATTTTCTAGGCTAGGCCTGTGTTTTGCCCTTTTGGACCCCTTCCTCTCACTCAATCTCTGAGATTCCACTTTCCCCTGCTTCCTAACATCCCCCCCTACTTCCCAAAATTTCTCCAAGAATTTAGAAGCCCCTTATCCCCTTCATTTCACTTCATTTCGACAAAATCCCTTGTTTCACACATCGGGATAGGTTTCACTCAAATAATGTTTCAGAGAAATAAAAGATGAATTTGGGGAAACTGAGAGAGGTTTTTTTCCCCAACATCCCAAGGAAGAAAAACCTCTTTCACGTTTTACACAAGTATCATGGTTTTAGAGAAATGTAAACAATACCGTTGCCTCAGGAGAATTGAATGCACCTATGAAGTGACCTTGGGAAAATCAAGATTTCTCCTAGCATGGTTGGCTAAATGACTTTCTTGATGAGTCAAAGGATAACTAGACACAAAAATATTTCCAATGAGCTATCATGAGCTCAATTTGGAGTTGAGGAAGACCTTCAAAAGTTGACTGCAACAGCGCTCTGCCTTGAGGAAGCCTCATTCTGCTCATTTTGACAAGTTTTGGGAGATTTGATTTTTGACAGGGTAAATGAAATCCAAATTGAAAAATTCCACTTTTTTTGGAAATTAGACTCCAAGAGATTTCCAACGAGCTATCACACGCCCGATTTGGACATAGGGAAGGCCTCCAAAAGCCTCCTACAAAATGAACTATGTAGCTACTTATAGAAAAGTGCGCGCTACCCATACAGGAGGGGCGCTACCCACTTGAGGGGCGCTACCCACTTAACCTCCTCAGCCTGTGTAAAATAAAAAGGGTGCTACCCACTTGAGGGGTGCTACCCATTGGGCAGGGGCGCTACCCATACAGTTTCAGAGCCAAAAAATTTTGCTCTTTCGTCCAGATTCATGCCAAATTGCCTCCAACTGCTTGCAAGTAGGTTCTTTACGTTTGCTCAGTGAATTTTGGACATGATTATGATGTTTTGAAAGTGGAGAAACAAATTTTTAATGTGAAGAAATGTAAACCCTATGTTTATTTCCAAATTCACTTCTTGGGGTTTTGAAACAAATATGAGTGATTGTGTGGGGGTTTGCAAACTAGTGTGGTTGATATATATGCTCATGCATCTACTGTCAGTGGTGTCCCTGCTCATCATTTACCTCAGCCTCACGCTCTCTCATTGCTATTACATCACTGCTCTCATTGTTATTGCCATTGTCATTTTCACACTATTCATCATTCATGTTATGACATAGTCCCATTTTCACTTGTCCACATCCTCCATTGACATTGTCAAACGTTGCAAGGGCTATTTCTTTTGACCTACACTACACTCATTCCTATTCATGTGTCAAATCCCCATGTAGTCAAAGAGTGGCTATTTTCCATTCAAACTCCTTGTGACAGTCCTTTTCCCATTGTGATATTTCCTATAGCACCTTGACATATATGTGACACATATGACATTGGAGCATACACCAAACTCTTGTTTTCATCATAACCATATCAGCATACTTTCATACACATTGTGACACCATGATAGAGACCGACACATACAACCGAGACAATTTTTTCACCACAGGAACTGCATGCACCAGGAGAGCACTAAAAAGGCGGAAAAGGCCTGATCCACTCCGGATTTTGGCCGAGGCTTCGTTGGTTGGGCAAGATACATGATGGAGGGTCTTCACTCCAAATTTGAGCAAATTCGGAAATTTTTTTGTCATTTTGAAATATTTTGGTCTAAAAACAGGTTTTTCAGTTAAGCGTGTAGCGCGTCCATATGCTCACTTTTTTTCGGGACACTTGCTGAAGGAAATCTTTGCATTTTTGGATTTTTCATGGTAAGTTATGCATCCTCAGGCATTGCTGAAGCATTTCATCAGATTCTGGATGGTCAAAAAGCTCAAAAACACCATGAAAACCACCTTGCTACCACCTTTTGCACCAGTAGGAAGTACTTCTAGGAGAATGAAGTTTTGGAGGGGAAAATGAGCTCCAAATTGGGAACTTCCACTTGGGTTGGATAGCCAACATCCAGGGCTTTCCAACGAGCTATCATGAGCTCAATTTTGATGCTGAGAAGTGCCTAAAAATCAGGCTGAAAGGCGCGCTACCCACTCAGCTCAGGGGCACTACCCACTTAAATTTTTGGCTGAATTTTCAACTTCCAACTCAGAATTTCGGCCAGTTGGGACCAATTTTGCTTGTGAATAAAATTTTTGGGTTTTCATGATGTAAATTGATGGTTGGCATGTAACTTTGGCTCATTTTCACCTATTCTAGAAGATTCACTCTCAAAAAAGTTAAAATCATGTAAATGAATCAGTTTCCACTCTTTGAGAGGCAAGTTGTTAGCTGCCTAGATTTTAGCTCCTTGATTAGAATTAGTTGAAACTGCTCCTAGAAGGAGGAATTCGACCCCTAGAGGCATGGGAAGAGGTTAGGATGGCCTATATGATGTAATTTCTCAATCATTTTCAGAGGTTGGAGAGGTTGGACTCTTGGGAAACTTTGGCACACATTGTACATATTTTTCATATTCTGGCTAAGGAAAGATCAGAGGTTTTGTGGCACCTATTGGGATTCTTGTGGCTTTCTATTCTTAATGGTTTTTTATCTCAGTTTATTGTAAGTTCCTTCATGTTTAATGTATGGCATTTCTCACTTATGCTTCTTAAATTAAATGAATGAGTAGATGAGGTTGAATCCATTGTTCACAGTGCTCTGCCTTTGAATTCATTTAGTTTTTCAAGTTTTCGCCTGTTTGAAAAGTATCCATGTTCATCCTTGCCCTTTTCAGCTTCTGTTCGTTCTAATCCATCCACATATCCAATCAAAAGCATTAAGACTGTTGCCTTCCTCGCCCCAACTCGAAATCTGCAAAGGTCTGACCTTATCCCCAGACCCAAAATTGTTTTTTCCCATTTTTCCAACGAAAACCCAAAAAATCAAAATCAAACATTCCTATCTCTTTACTAGCCTAAAATTAGTATTCATCGTTCATTATAAGTCATCTCAGCCCCTCTGAAAACATTTGCCGAGATAGACCCGGAGAGAGCCCTCTGCTGTCCTCGTAGGGCTAGCTACGAGGCTGAGCGTGGTTTGATGTAGCCTTGAGTTATACCTTATTTCAGCCTAGGGTAGATTTGAGCGCTAACACTACCCTCCAAACAAAGTGAGCCATCCTTGGTAGCTAATATAAACAATCACCAATCCCCTGCTTATGCAATGTGTAGGGGTTGCATGGATGAAAGTGAGAGGTAATATTGTTCAAATTATGTTGTCTCTCCATCAATTTATGATAAATTTGGAGCTGTTGATCTTGGGCTGCAATAATATAGTCCTCAGGAAGCCAAGAGATACTTGTAATCTCATGATTCCACTCATTGGTTCTAAGGAGCCTCCTTGCCCAATCCTCCATGCATATAGTGAACAGATTGCCATCACCAAATGGGTTCCAAAAGAAATATGGACTAAGTGTCATATGACATCTTGGATGGTGACAATAGTCCCTCCATTGAGACCAGTGCTGTTATTCTTCTTGCTGTCTCAAAATATGATATAATAAGTGGCCATCCAACCACCTTCTTGTTTCCATAAGCTTCTCAAAATCCTGAAAATAGTAGAGGATATTAGGTGTTGGCTGAATATGTTCCAAGCAACACATGTCTTTCCAAAAATCCTCCCATGTGAGAGACTTCTCCCAAATACATAAGTCAAACATATGGCCCCTTGCATAAGGAAATAGGTGATGCAAGGTAGTAGCCATATAATTTCCCATCCTCCTCTTGAAGCATGAATAAATATGGGATGTTTCATTCCCAATGGACACATCCAACCCACGTGTCATCCCTCACATCATGTCCCCAAAAAAAATGAGATCAATATCATCATGTGGGATCAAAATCAGTGATACATAAACAATCAAATGCAATTATGGAGGTGGATCATAGTCCCACGTATGGAACCAACATAGTAGATCTCTTGACTACATTAGATAGTGATATGGTAAGTGGTTTCCCCACCACTTACGTGCTGCCTAGGTAATCTCACCATGGCTGAAGGTGTGAGATATATTTTGTGCTTTTGGAATACACCCACAGTGATACAATATCTCCCTTTGTATTCTAAGGGAGTGGCCATGTTCAAAAACATTTGTGGCCCAAAGTTGGCCATGAAGTTTATAAGGAATAATACTCCTCTTAGGAGCTATGGCCTAGATATACATGGTAAAGAAATACATATAGTTATCAAATGAAACATTATGGTCAAAAGCATATTCTTCACTAAAAATTCTGCTCATACAAATGGAGTGGTTCATAGATAAATTCCCACCCAGGTTGTGATAACTCCTCACAAGAGTTGTGTGACTCCTCCAACTTCACATGATCCATGCATCTCTGAAAATGCTGATATAGTTACTCTTTAAAGCCTTACCAAGTGTAGCTCTCCATGATAGTGTTGTAGGCCCTCATGGAATAAGCATGGCTAAAAAAGAATTCTTCATGAGCTCTTTGTAGCAACTTATCCTTGAACTTGGAGGCTCTAGATAAGAATATCCTACCATGATAGTAGATGATCTCATCTTGGATTGAATAGCCCTCTTCATGTAGCTGGTCATCCAGTATCATGCATGTGAAAAGATTCTTTGAATAATCCACCAATAGCTGGGATTTACAATATGGATCTAAGCTTCCCAATAATGACAACGCTGATGATCTATCATAAATAATATCTGTCACATGGCTGCCCTTATCCTTGACATCTCCCATGACAAAGGTATATGTTGGAAGGTTTCTATCGTCCCCTTGCTTCTCCTCCCACAACGAAGAATTTGGGATGAGTGTGGGTGATGAAAATGTTGGGAGAATGTCTCCCTCTTCTTGGAGTCTACCCAAGATTCTCCGCATTGTATCACAGTCGCTCAATGCTCCTCCATGAGCCAAACATCTCAATGATGCACTAAGTTGAGAGAAAAATTTGTTCATATTCCAATTAGGGGGTCTCCCTGGTGGAATGCCTCCATGCAAAGAGACATCAAAATATGAAGTAGACTGTATAAATGAGTGGAGTGATTTGTCCCTCCATTTGCTGCATAAATTAGTCTCCTTCTTCTGAATATAAACCCCTTGAAATAAACAAGGGTGCATGCTCCTCATCCTTGGATGTTGATCCTTCCTTTCTCCTCCTCCTTGGATCAAGGTGTTATTGCCCATTACTACTGTCACATGATGCTCCTTGGGAACCTTTTGCAAAGATGAAAAATCTCCTCCTCTTGAAGCAACAACTTCATGCCCATCCCCATGTGGTGATGGTATTTCTTCTGAAGTCACAGTGCTGTTACTGCCTTCATGCTCTTTCTCCTCATCAATATTTGAGAATACCTCATCAATAATGAGAGACCTTAGATCTTGGTCTTCCCTTGAAAGAGGAATATCCATGACTTCCCTTTGAGAAGAAATCTCTTCATGCAATGGGGATCTTTCCCTTGAAAAGGTATCACACAATTTTTTATCCCCTTCAATAGAAATCTGAAGTGGAGTTGGTATAAAAGATCTTTCCAACCCATGCAAGGGTTTTGAATTTTCATGCTTTGCTAGCTCAATGAAAGATGTTTCATATTGTTTTACATCAAATCTCTTCACTAATATCTTAGTGAATCTTGCATAAGTAGATATGTTTGCATTTTTTAATGAAAAGGATTCAAATAACCACCAAGCATAAGCTTTACCTTTAAGATGCAGTGCTACTATCCTAAGGGCTTCCTTTTATGAAACTTGATGTATATGCAAATATGAGTCTAGGTGATCTATGAAATCCTTGGTTGTGCATGTGGAAGATCCATCAAAATTTGGCAGAAAGAATCTACCCCTTCTGCTTATGTTGTGCTTGTTGGGTCCTCTTTCCTCCTTGAGTTGGCAGAACTCTTGGAAGTTCAAGTGCTCCTTGAATCTCCAAGTTTGAGATTCATACTCCTGAAGATAATCACTCAAAGTCTCCTCCTTTGGTTCATCTTCTTCCTCCATCTCTCTTGTAAATATGAGCATAGTATAACGATGTGGATCTAATTGTGTGGCTGAGTTCTTACACACGTAATATGAAGAACTGGGTTTTTCTTCATATGAAAATATTCTTGAGGTATCTTCATGTCTTTCCCTCCTCATTCCCTTGATTTCTCTTTTAAGCTCATGCATATTTTGGAGAAGAATTCTTGAGATCCCCTTCCCTTTCATTCCTCCAGATAAAGGGGTTTTACCCTTTTCTTCTTCCTCATCCGTGTAATCAAATATTCTTTGTCTTCTCTTTTTATACCACCTCTCTCTGTCAGTAAGAGGCTCTCCTTTTCTAGAATACATATTGGCTCCTTAGAGAGCATAGGCTGTGCCAATATGATGCTCTGATACCACTGTAATATCCCAGAAGGGAGAATGCAGCAATACATAAAAATAACGCAAACCATATTTTATAAAGTAGGAGGCCAATATGGAGACCTTTCATTTATCATGACAACATCAAAATACATGTTAAATGTGGCCCATAATATGCATGACAAGAAAATACAAGTCTCCAATGATAGAAATCCCTCAAAATGAGGTGTTGCAACCATATATAAAGACTCCAAATGCCTTACAACATTATTTTATTGGCTCTGCAAAAGTTGTAGATTACACATCAGATCTAGAGCAAGTACGTGGGAAAAAATTTAGATCTATACCAGATCCATACACTATACAAGTGTTACACAAAATTTTGTCACCGTCCCTGCAATCCCTTGTCTCGTACATTGGAGGACTATTCCTGTGACCTGTGAACAATAAAATGTCCCGAAAACACCTTGATGGCATCCTTCTACATAAGGGGAAGAATTCTCCTCAAGGAAATTTCCTCTGAAAAATCCTAAAAACCCATGTTTTGGAAATGGCGTGAGTAGCTAGTTCATCCCTCGTGCCAATGGGGAAAATATACAATAGTGGGCACGCTAGTTGGCGCTCTGTCCCTAAGTTGTGCCCACGCCAAGCCTATTAAGGAATGTTTTTTAACAATAGAATGCGGAAGTTTGATTCTAACAGCTTCAGAATGAATCATCAAAAAGAGGTTGGGTTGTTTGACTGCGGATCTCCCTGATTAGGAAGTGGTTTTCCACCTCTCATGGAACCTTCCTAAGAGATAGGACTCTATCCCATGATTATAGGGATCCCAACTTCCCTTCCTCCCTCTATAAAAGCCTGCCCTCTCCATTTGCTAGCTAGCTGAACTTTTGGGAAGGAAATTATAGTTGAGTGACAATCAAGAGCAGAGCTAAGTAGAACCCTGTGAGAGAGAGAGTTTTGTCAAATCCCTGACGAGCTTTGTGAGACATGTCCCATTGGAATCCTGTTGAAGGAAGATCATGACGTCAGAGCACTGGTTGTAATCATTCTCTCGTATCTTAATATACATGACTCTGCTATTGGTTCCATGATTGCGTTTGTCCATTATATAATGCAAGTTCATTCGTTCCTCTTTGACTGATCGATAGTTACAAAGTGTGAAATATTACATTGTATGTTGTCTCCCTTCTTTGCATGTGTGCAGGTATCTTGATGCAGCGAGCTCATGGATCATGACCTGTCCAGCTAGGAATGGAAGCGCCACTTCTTCTTCTACATCAAAAGTGAAGGGATCACGGCAAGCGATCTATCGTGATTCTATCCTTGTAACCAGGAATCAATAGCTTTGCGTGTTTCGACTGTTGATAGAACCACTCTAGGGCTAGTGGGATTGCCTCCGTCCACAGAGGGGATTTACCTCCACAACAATTTGGAAACTCCAATGGGGATCAGTGGGAGTTGGTCCTTCCTCCATTTGGTTGTTTTTTGGCTTTTTTTTTTATTATTCTATTTTTCTAGTTCACCTTCCTCAGTGTTAAAACCTTGTTCAACCGCCAAAAGACCAGATCTAGCCTCTATTAGTTCATTTTCATAATTTTCTAGGGTAAAAATGATTGGCGAGATTATCCCTCTGACAGTCATGCCAAAGGGCACGAGTTGCTAGTTAGGCACCCGCGCCATCCCCTGTTTGGTGCAGATTATAGCCAGATAGGCGTGCCAACCTTGCTTGATTTTAGGGTTTTCCTGTTTTTGGACTCTCTCAGATTGAGTTTTGGTCCTGGTTTGTTTTTTCTGATTTTTTGAGTGTTTTAAAGTCATTTTTGGCTTTTTTTAGCCCTTTTCCTCCAGTTGTTTTCCCTTCTCTGTCAGTTTTTCATTTTAGCCCTAGGGCTTCTAGGTGCTTCAGTGTGCTGAGCCTCCCATGGGAATTTTGGGTCTTTGCTTTCCCGATTAACTTTGTTTCTATTTATTTGCATTCATCTTGCTGAACCCAATTGAGTCATTGCATTTATTGAGCGATTTTCCTCTCTTTCGTTCAGTTTCGCTTTATTTTGCTCCAATCCTAGATCACACGGCTTGTTTGAGTCTCTTTCAAGATTCTTCTTTGCTTTGAGGGATTTCGTCATCGGTTTGAGTCTTGATTGTGCTTGTTTGAGTTGAGTGAACTTGTTTGGTTTAGAATCTCTCTTTATCATTCTCAAATTGATGTTTTCATTAGTTTTCATTTATTTAGTGCATCTGCTCTAATATATTGAAAAATACAAAAAAAAAAAAAAAAATTTGCATTTTTTGATTGGCATAGTGAAAATTGAAAACTCTTTTGCATTATTAGTGTTGTATAAATTCTAGAGAAAAGTTTTCCAGTTTCATTATCTTGCATTGAAATTGGTAGTGGATGTTTTTGTGTGTTCATTTTGCTATCATTTGAAAGCTCTCAACTCTCCCGTAGATAGCTCTTCATTGAACGAAATGATGTTTTGTGGCATGTAGTTTACATCTAGAGGTTTTATGAGATCCAACATTTGATAGGGCCTTGAAATCGAAACGTAAATTGAAGATAAAATTTAAAATTCACTGAATTAACCTAAGGCAGCATTGAAACTTAACGAAACATCTAGTAGTCTAAGGTAGAGATGTGTTTCGGAGTCTTTAAGCCTAGCAGCTATCGCTCGCCATCTGGCTACGGATAGCACTAGTATGGACTTGTGCTCCCTGTACAGTCGCGTATATAAAGGGAGACCCTATTAGTTTGCAAATCCTTTATCCATAGGAAGCCGAGTCTGCCTCCTTTTACCCATGATACACCGAACACAGCATTCAGAGAGATTACCTACACGTACGTTAAGTCCTTGGTTGATTTCTCTTTCATTTTTACCAAGGTGTATATGGCAGTTCATGAATATCTGGTACACCCATTTGCCTAGATTACCAAAGTAGTCATTTTGATCTTTACTGACTCCCTAAATTTGAAAAGATCATCAAGCGCTTGTACTTTCACGCTTGTTTCCAAAATTAAAGTGATAGAGTCATATTTTACTCGTTTCTAGACTCTTAGAACATGAAATAGTAAAGTTTCTAGTTTCAATGTGGTACAATTAATCACCTACGATCACATGCCCATTTAGAGATTGATTTTTTAGCCTGTTTTTGTTTGCCGTGTTTTTTGCCCGTGTGTCTTTGTTTTTGATCTCTTCCTCTTTTTTCTATAGTCACCGTGGTGGAACCATCAGTTTCGTCTACTGATAGTCCTTATACATACGATTCATCGGAAGTCTCTCAGTCCTGCTGAGCATCAGCAGCCCATTGTATCCAAGCTTCCCTTTGGGAGACCGGTAATATCTGAGCTTCCCTTTGGAGGACCAGTTGAGTTCAATTGGCCCTTGTCCAATGCTTGGTTTGGATTTGGAGTTGGGGAACACTTCCCTCCTCTTACATAGGGATCACCATTTTTGGCTGCTATCATCCCACCTAGTCCTCGTCATCTTTTAGAAGATCATACGGCAGGGTCAAATATGGATTCATCTAGTCCTATTCATAGTGAGGGAATTCCTACTTCTGGTGAAGACTACCATCTTTTTCTCGAAGATATCCCCGAACCTTCTATTCTATCTTCACCTGGTCCATTTCTCCCAGCTGGATATAGGTCTTTAAGTTAGGTCATGGCTACTATTGCCTCTATGGGAATATCGACTCCGTCCATGGAACTGACCATTCCCTCGTTAGGGATGTCGCCATCGACACCTCTCACAGCATCTCCTTTTGTCACATCGGTACATGTTATACCTACTGTTTACATGGATGCGTCTATGCCTGTTGTCACCACTCAGTCAAATAGGACCTCGTCAATTCCTGAAGACGTTTATATAACTTCTGACATTCTTGAGAACCTTTCTTCTGAGGAGTATTGGATGACTTTACAACTGTCGATCTCCCAAGTTGATCAGTCATCTCAGGATCTTAACCGTCCTTAATTTTCTTATTATGGAGTGGATGGTACCCCGATCTATTCATTTCCATTTCAATATGATGAGCACAATTACCCCATTCTTTTTCTAGCTCCTGAGGCTTATCAGTATATTAACGGTTTTATACCTACCCTGCCTGTGCAACCTTCTAACCAACAAGGACAAACCTTTCAGGTACAACCTTTGTTTCAACAAGGATATGCTTCTTGCCGACAAGGATAACCCTTCTATGGATAACCTTCGGCCTAGCCAGGGTATGCATACGACCCGCAACTACAACCCTTACAGGGACAACCTTTGGTCTAGCAGGGATTATTTTACAGCCTGCAAGGGTAGTCTTACAATCCTCAAGGTCAACCTCTACAGCCTCACCCTGTGGTCCAACCAGGGAAACCGCAAGCACCGGCAGGGCAATCGGTGTATCAACCTCGACCTTCATACAGTCCTAGGGGGAAAACCCATCCTTCTCAACCATTGGTGCAACCTTAGCAGCCTCATTTTCCAATTGGTAAAAATTTTTCACAGCCAGGGCCATCCTATGGTCCTGTCCGAGGTCAACTTGGTTATCAAGCACAACCTGGCCCACTCCTGCCATCAGGCCAACCTGCTCAACTGGGGAAACCTAGTGTCCCTCATCAGCCAGGTCAACCTGTTCAACCAGGACAACCTACACAACCTGTTAACCCTGCTCAGCCGCTGATCTATTCTATGCCATAGCCAAATCCATCTGTGTGCCCAACTTATTCGACTCAGCAGGGCCCCACTTATCAGCAGCCCGTTCGACCCCAAGGCGGTTATTACCCTCAAGGTCAGTCTCGACTAGTTTACAACCTACCTCAAGGTTCTGGTTATTACCCTCAACATCCATGCTATACTTATAATACGTAGAAAAATCCTTACACTGCTCAATCGGGACCCATGTATACTCAGAATTAGTATCCTAGTTATCAAACCCCGTATCTTAGTTTTCAGCCACTGTATCAACCCAATTATCTGACTTATACCCCCTAGGGTTAGAATCCTCTAGGAAAGAATCAATGGGGGCAGAGTTATTCTCAACCAGGATGGAGTATAGGTACAGGTCCTTATCAGGGGCCTAGCATGCCTTTTAACCCTCAATTATATTTTCTCGCCACGTTGGAGTTACCAGACGTGTCCAAATTGACGAATGATCCAATTCTTCATAATCCATATTGGCCTCCGGTTCTGACGAAGGTTCCTGGTGATTGTCCTAAGTTTGAGGGAAAATCTAGGGAAGACCCCCAAGCACACGTCATGAAACACCACTTATGGTGTTCTTCGAATTATTGGGTATATGACTCAGTTCGTTTGCGTCTTTTCCAGCGCACTCTCATCCGCGCTACTGCTAAATGGTACATAGAACTACCCCATGGTATTTTTCAAGATTTTAATACTCTAGCTATGGCATTCCTAGTGCATTTATAGTTACTGGTTCATTACGAATCCGGGACGCATCTCCTGACATCTCTGAAACTGGACAAAACTACTCATACTTCAAATCACATTCATGAATGGAGATGTCATCGTCGTTTGATCAACTTTGACATTCCTAATCAAATTTTGACTCACTGGTTCACTATTTCCTTTGTTAATAAGATTGCACAGGACATTGCTATGGGCGCATGTGTAACCGAGGAACAAGCCATCGCTCATGCCCAGTACCTCGATTTAGTGTACTCTCAATTAGGCACGTTATACGACATCTTCACTGAGACCCTGCGGCTAGGGACCTCTAAAGCACTGACTACTCCATTACTAGATGGTGTTATTGGTTCCATCTCTCACACTTCACGCAACTCTTCCAATGGGAAGCAGAAATCAAATTTTTCCAATACTTCTACTCCTCTGCTTGCTCTAGATTCTAGTAAAACCACGAAGGTCAACACCATTCAGGCCAATCCTGCAGAAAAGACCTCCAAAGGGAAAAATAAGGGCAAAGCCAAAGCCAAATCTGATGCAACAAAACCAGAATCATCTAAACCCCGTGCTTATGATGGTTCGCAGTGAAAATCGAAGTATCCCTGCCTGATTTGTGAAGAGGATCACTACACTAAGGATTGTCCTCAACAATCCGAGGTTATCCAACTACTAAAAGGCGCCAAGGGAACTTCGAAAGTCCTTAAATAATATTTCCCATCTTAGCAGACCCAGATGGTCGATCAATTTGCACCATCTGCGTCGTTCGGCTCTCAAGTTTTCATGATGAACGGTTATGCACCCGTTTCCATCACTACTCGGTCGAAAGATTATGTCGAATCACATCAGGCAGTTGGGAAGGAGGTCGTTGATGGTCCTCCTCCCCCACCTACCTCTGGTCCCCTTGAAATTGAGAAGGCCAGTGTTGAACCCATTATACGGCCACCTTATAAAGGTGTTCTATGGAAGTCTTCCTATAATCCTAATATCCGTGCTGCTCAACATTACAGTATTGTTGAGGATTTAGCATAGGCTTCGTCTATGATGTCCGCATTGGAAGTCCTCTAGATTTGTCCATCTCAATGGAAAGCATTGTTATCTGCGATCGGCAACATCGACCCTATTGATCTTAGTCTTCTCGCTTTCGACTTAGAGAGTTTTGTTCCTCGACTTCCGCACTAGATCATGCTTGTTATACAACTCAGTTTTAACGGTCTCAACATCCATAGGGTCATGGTGGATGAAGGTGCATCTACCTGCATCATGTCAACTTCTTGCTGGAAGGCTATTGGCTCTCCAGCCCTCAATTTGTCACCCAATGCCCTTGAGGCATTTGATGGAAGGGAGTCAAAACCCTTGGGTGTTCTCGCTAGCCTACCAATTACATTACAAGGAAAAACTGTCAACGTTGAAGTAGAAGTCGTTGATGAAAAACTCAACTATAATCTTCTACTTGGTCGCAGTTGGAGTCACGCTATGTTGTGCGTTCCGTCCACCCTCTTTTGACTTCTGAAGTTTCCACATGAGGGAAAAATTATTATTGTTGATTAGTTGTCCTTCTCTACCTCGTCTTCCGAGAACAACGTGCCATACGTGGACCAAATTCCTAATCCCCTTGAAAAAATAGGGCTGGGTCTCTTCAAAGATCCCGCTCTCATGGGTATTTTTCCCTTTCCACCACCCAATACCATTCAAGTTAATATGATCTCTAGGTCGGATGACCCATGGATCGTCCATTCTCCTGAACAGGTTGCCTCTTTTGGAGAATCGATAACTCTTGACACCGGTTGAAATCAATTATTGTGAGATCATTGCCGCATCGTATACTCCTCCTGCTGATAATGCTCCTTTGAGCATGGCTCTTGATGTTTATTCTCAATCCCCTTGGCTTAGCGAGGTAGATTTGCCCAATCCTTTGAGAGAAGTCTTTTCGTATGACGAAGCTATCATGGAGACTATGTCTCTTAAAGATCTTCCATGGAGTGATGGGCATCATTTCTCTTCATTTATGTCTAGCCTGGGGGCAATGTCTAATTGTCTCGAGCATTTTTCATCTCAGCTTCCCTCCCCGCCACTCCAAATGCCAATATTGACTCACGAATTTTTCTCGGAAGGAAATTTGAGGAACATTACCCAAACGATGCCTATCGACATCTCCGTTAAACTGGGGGTTGTCAAAAACATCCATGTGGGAGTCTCTTATTCTCTTGATGAGATTCAAGTGTACACTAGTCTCTTCTACGAATTCCGTGATGTTTTCGCGTGGTCTTACGAAGAGATGCCTGTAATTGATCCCAGTATAGTCGTGCACGAAATTCCCACCTATACCGGTGCGAAGCCTGTGTGCCAGCATCTACGTCTAGTGCATTATAGAAAAGCCATTTCTGTAAAAGCTGAAGTTGAGAAACTTATTAAAGTAGGTTTCATATATCCAATCCCTCTAACAGAGTGGGTTTCCAATATTGTCCCTGTGGATAAGAAGCAGGGCACAATTCGAGTTTGTGTCGACTATTGAGATATCAATCGGGCTTGCCCTAAGGACAACTATCCCACCCATTTTATCGATCATATCATTGACGATTGTGTGGGGGGTGAGATATTTTCCCTTATGGATGGATTTTTAGGTTATAATAAAATCAAAATCCTCCCATCCGATCAACATAAGACTACTTTTATCTGTCCATGGGGAACATTCGCCTATAAGAAACTCCCTTTCGGATTGAAAAATGCTGGGGCTACCTTCCAGCGTGCCATGTCTTACACTTTTCACGACATATGTAATGTTGTTCAACCGTACCTGGATGACCTTCTAGCTCATTCAGATTTGTACAAAGACCATCCAGAACATCTCCGCCAGATTTTTCTCCACTGTAGACATTACAACATCAAGCTTAATCCTCACAAGTGCGTCTTCTGTGTCAACTCTGGTCAACTTTTAGGGTTCATTATCTCTAAGGATAGAATTTTCCTTGACCCTCTTAAGGTTTAGGCTATTCTTAATCTCCCCTCACCATCCTTATTACATTAGCTTCAGAGTCTTCAAGGGAAAGTGAATTTCTTACGTCGTTTTATCCCGAACTATGTGGAGGTAGCCAAAGGGTTTACGCGACTTCTAAAGGAGGACGTCCCTTTCTGTTGGGACAAGATTTCTCAGCAATCTTTCGATAACCTTAAGACATTTCTTATCAATTCTCCATTAATACGTCCTCCAAATTATCATCGTGACTTTACCCTCTATTTGGCTACCATATTTAGTACAATTGCCATGGTTTTGGTGCAGGATGACGATGATGGTAATGAACACGTGATTTATTACCTGTATTGCAACCTCCTCAACACTGAAACACGTTATGCACATGTCAAGAAGTTAGTGCTGGCCACAGTCTAGGCCATTTAGAGGTTTCTCCATTACATCCTGTTATGCATGGTAACTATGATTTCCGACTGAAACCCCATGACGTACATATTGTCTCGACAATTGCTGGGGGAAAGTGCTCAAAGTGGATTGTGATCCTCCAAGAGTTTTGATTTGGAGTTCACTACTACCAAATCTAAGAAATCACTGGTTTTCACTAATCTCATTTGTTCTATCCCTACCGACTCTATTCCGTCTCAATTCGAGGATCATATTCCCGATGAAACTCTCTTCTCAATTAGCACTCTCGATCCATGGTACGGTGATATCATTGTGTACCTCCAGATATCTACCTTTCGTTTTGAGTTAATGAAGGATGCTTGACACCACGTTCCACATCAGTCGCAACCATATCGTATTGTCAAAGATACCCTATATCATGTCGGAGTCGATTCCGTACTCCGCCAGTGTTTGACCTTAGAATAGGCTAAGAAACTTCTGAATGACTATCACAGTGGCGCCTGTGGCAGTCACATGTCCAGTTATGCTACCGCACAGAAGATTATTCTTGTGGGTTACTTCTGTTCATGTATATTTAAATATTGTATTATTGCAGTATGGAAGTGTCCTGCATGCTAGATCTTCCAATGAAAGATATGTGCACCGCCTCTCCCATTACATCCTGTCATTACCGTGGGCCCTTTTTCCAAATGGGGCATTGATTTTATGACGTGTAACGCTTACTCGGCTGAGGGGGCATGCTTATATCATCGTTGCCATAGATTATTTCACTAAGTGGGCCGAAGCAATGCCTACATTGGCTGCAGATGGTAAGACAACTACACAGCTCATTTTCAACCATGTGATCACTCGTTTCGGCGTTCCTCAAGCCATCATCACTAATCATGGCTCTCATTTTTGGGACTACATGATGGCAGAGCTAACATGTAAGTTGGGCTTGTGTCACGACAGCTCAATGCCATATTACCCTCAGGAAAATGACCAGGTTGAAGCCATGAACAAGGTACTTGTCATGATGCTTCAATGAACAATTGGTATACACAAATCGAGTTGGCATCTCCAGTTGTTTTCAACTCTTTGGGCCTACCAAACGTCAGTGAAGAGTGCAACCAGATTCACACCATTTCAGTTGGTGTATGGTATGGAAGCTACTCTTATGGTTGAATGTGAGATCCCTTCACTAAAATTGGTTGTGGAATTATTGTCCGATACTTCACCGGAGGAAGAAAATCTCCTATATCTCGAGAGATTGGATGAAACTTGCCACTTGGCTGCTTTAGTTATCGAGGCACAAAAAAAGTGGGCTAAAGCTCATTTCGATCAAACAGTTTCTCTGCACTCTTTTATTGAAGGGGACCTCATCCTCTTATATGATCAAGCTCATGGCAAGCTTGGGGTAGGAAAATTCCAACCTATGTGGCATGGGCCCTATATTGTTAAATGTGTATTGAAAAATGGGGCTTATGAGCTGATCAATTATGAAGGTATTCCTTTGGCGTAGCCCAGAAATGGGTTGTACCTAAAGAAATATTATGCTTGAATCATTCTTGCTTAGTATATGTATATAGGTTATTTTTTCATTTTTGTGCATGTGTGGTGTGGTGTGCTTTGTAAGAATTTTTCTGCTTATTAGGTCTTCCTGATTGTGCAGATTTCTATTACTCCTTATGTCGGTTTCGCGGATGGTGCCTCCCACAGTACCAAGAACCTGTCTTTGGTAGCCTAGGTAATTTATGATCCTACTAGTGAGTTGGTTAATTTACAAGGTGTTTGTCTAGGGCCTGCTCCAAATAACGTCACCGAATATAGTGTCATTTTGGAATTACTAAATGAGGCTGTTAACCTTGGCATTCAGGCATTACTTGTACATCTGGACTCACAGCTTGTGGTTTTACAGCTCAATGGTCATTATTCAGTTAGAAACCCATGCATTTTAAGATTGTATCTATGTATTCGTTTACTTGAAATAATTTTTTGTTACATCACATATCAGCATATACCAAGATGAATGAATACACTAACAGATGCAGTAGCCAACATGGTATCAGATAGACATTTACGCAATTTGTAAAAACATCATCATATGTAAGCAAGATCCATGTAGAAAATAGATGTATATATATATATATATATATCAAGTGTTTGCAATGTGTGCATCATAAAAAACCAAAAATATACATGTTTGTTTCAATCACATTCGGAGATGACATGTCTCTAAAAAATATGCAAATAGAAAGCCTAGGTGACTAATCAACATGGTGCTCATGGTAGCACGTCACTGCCCGCACCAACCACCTCAATAAGTAGTGGAGACAACTTGGCACCCCCAAGGTGTACCTCTGATAAGCTAGGGGAACATAAGCTAAACGAGCATAATCCAAAACTCTGCGAGCGATCCCCTATAGGTTATGTACGAGCTCATCCCCCTCGCCCCCCTCACCTTGAGGGTCATAAGTGAGAGGGGTCCTCCTTGATATTGGTGACATTTCGGCGGGCCTCTCTCGGCCAACATCTGCATACATATAGGATTAGATATTAGAACATACATGTATACCAAAAAATCATAAAACACATAAAATTAAAAAGAGTCTTACCAAGCTCCTCGTCCCAATCCTCTCCCTCTGGGAGTGGAAGGTCTGGGTATCCCCTAAAATCGGTGCCCGCATAGGGCCAGTCCTCCACGACGATCAACTATCATCAGAGCCAGTCAAGAAATTGGGCCGCCAAGAAATCAAGGCATATGCTCTCTTTGTTTCCTTTCAATGACCATCCTTTTTGTTGGATACCTGCATCAACCAAACATAGGAACATTATAAACCTCCTTGGGTATTAAAAATCACATTTCATTGGTTTTTTTTAGAGGAATTGTAGTGAGATTTTGTGTTGTGCCATTGGCGCGACTGTTTGGCTAACAGTCATGCCAGCTGGTGTGACCTCTATGTAAAATAGTGAAAATTGGTGCAGGTCCGTGCCCGAAATCCATGCCAACCGCGGAGCCCTAAATTTTGAAAATCATTCCCTAAAGGACCTCAAACAATGATTAAATACAGTAAAATGTAACTTAAAAGATGGACAAAGAGGTTGGCTCTTACCTGAACTGGATAGAAGTCGATGTGGTCCACTGGATTGGCCGCACTCGTCACCTGAAGATTGAAGCACAAAACAGTCACTGTTGCTCTGCAAAGAGGTAAAAAGTGAAAATTAAATATTTTTTACCATTGTTGGTCTTTTATAGATTTTTCAAGTCCTAAATGGGTTTTTAAACCCGTTTGTCGACATATTTTTACATTATTTTCGTCGAATATGTTTTACACACGCCTTGTTATGCAACAACAAGTTTTTCATGTGGTTTTGACAAAGAGACGAGTTGTATTTTATACTTTTTCAGACTCGGTAAAAACAAAAAAAATTCACTACTGGAGTCACCTTTCAGCTCTTTTCTGACTCTCTAAAACTGAAAATATTGTCGAGTCACTTGTTGTTTTGAGCTTGTTAAATTGGCTGTGAAATGACATCTACCCAGTATATGTTTACCCCTTTTTCGGGCTAGGATAGATTATTTATGAAAAAGGAATACCCTAGCCTATCGTGACTAGGAGGTTCTCTCAAACATAGTTTTCTACCTTTTCAGATCTGTGGGACTACCTACGAAAAGGGACTGCTGGAGTTTTCTTTTCCGCTATCTTTTCAAACTCTCTAAATATGAAAAGATGTCGAGTTCTTCCTTTGTCAGACTCGTTAAAATCTGATGACATCATACTCTATCGTAATGACGTTACTCAAGTTCCTCCTTCCTAGGGCTTGTAAAATGCATGAGGTTGGATTTGTCCAAAGGACAAACTTATATCGCAAGCACATGTTATCCCCTTCAAGCTTATTTCCAAAAATAATTTGGGTACTCGCAAGAAATGGTGGGGGAAAATGGAACCAATATTATAGTCATGTCGGTAGTATGTCTCTCTTGAACATGGCACTTTTCTGCATTCGTGTCGGGTTGGGGACATCTCATTTCGTTATCTGCTTTCTTTCATGGGTTTGGGTAATATATTTTGACCGCTCATCTGCTCTTTGCCACGTCACCATGACCTCAGATCCCTTGATGTCAAATACTACCAAATCCAATGTCGTGCTGCCGATATGTTCAAGAGAAGCTGGCCTCCTGCAGTTTTCAACCTCCCTCTGATTCTATGTTGGTCTTGATTCACAAATATCATGTTCCTCTGTCTCGTGTCAATGATGTGGGAAACATTATGGCCCACCTTCAATCAAGGTCACTTCCTGTTGACTTCAGCTCATTATCCAGGAAGTTGGTCTAGAGACTCCCTTCAGGTGCCTTGAAGCCTGCATGCCTCAATGGCAGGTTCTTCATGTTTGACACAAGGTTTTCATTATTGGCCTTTGATCGGATGATTCTGTGAATTTTCAATGCCAAATCACTGATCACATTTCGTGGATTGTACCTCTTGTACCTTGATAGCCATCGTCATTATTGGTTGTTTCTCTTGCATCTATTAATGACTTTCATTATTGGCTGGTAATCAGATGATGTTTTTGCATGTTCAACTTTGGTCGCATATTCGCATGCTCGAACTTGTACTCTGTTCGGGTCGAGATGGAGCACAATACCCTGGATTTTGTCTAATAACATCTAGGCTATGGATTCTTTGTGGATTATTACATGAATCTTTTGATTGGATGGTTGCGACCATACCTGCGTCTACTTGTTGATCCTTATTTTACTGGATGGCTGCATCCATAGCTTGGATCCCGTTTTGTACACTTTATTATGGATGGCTGCGGCGATATCGCATATCATATCTTAGAGATATCAGTTTTATTTGTACTCGCAGGTCTTCCGATGGTAGTATTTTCAGTTGAACACGTTCTCATAAAGCATTTCACCCCTCCCTCTCTCTCGGACCTCATGCTTTAGGGGGCATCTGTTACACAACATTTTGTCACCGTTCCTGCAATCCCTTGTCCCGTACATTGGGGGACTATTATTGTGACCTGTGAACAGTAAAATGTCCTGAAAACACCTTGATGGCATCCTTCTATGTAAGGGAAATAATTCTTCTCAAGAACATTTCCTCTGAAAAACCCTAAAAACCCATGTTTTGGCATTGGCGCGAGTAGCCAGTTCATCCCTCACGCCAATGGGGAAAATATACACTAGTGGGTGCGCCAACAGGTGCTCTGTCGCCGAGTTGTGCCCACGCCAAGCCTATTAAGGAATTTTTTTTAGCAATAGAAGGTGGAAGTTTGATTCTAACAGCTTCAGAACGAATCATAAAAAAGAGGTTGGGCTGTTTGACTTTGGATTTCCCTGATTAGGAAGTGGTTTTCCACCTCTCATGGAACCTTCCTAAGAGATAGGACTCTATCCCATGATTATAGGGATCCCAAATTCCCTTCCTCCCTCTATAAAAGCCTGCTCTCTCCATTTTCTAGCTAGCTAAACTTTTGGGAAGGAAATTATAGCTAAGTGAAAATCAAGAGCAAAGCTAAGGAGAACCCTGTGAGAGAGATATTTTTGTCAAATCCCTGACGAGCTTTGTGAGACACGTCCTACTGGAATCCTATCGAAGGAAGATCACAACGTCAGAGCACTGGCTGTAATCGTTCTCTCGTATCTTAATATACATGACTTTGTTATTGGTTCCATGATTATGTTTGTCCATTATATAATGCAAGTTCATTCTTTCCTCTCTAACTGATCAATAGTTATAAAGTTTGAAATATTACGTTGTATTTTGTCTCTCTTCTTTGCATGTGTACAGGTATCTGGATGCAGCGAGCTCATAGATTGTGGCCTGTCCAGCTAGGAATGGAAGCGCCACTTCTTCTTCAACAACAACAGCGAACGGATCACGGTAAGCGATCTATCGTGATTCTATCCTTTGTAACTAGGAATCAATAGCTTTACATGTTTCAATTGTTGCTAGACCCACTCTAGGGCCAGTGGGATCACCTCTATCCGCAAAGGGGATTTACCTCCACAACAACAAGCTCCTCTATTGAACCCCCTTGGGGTTTTCAAGAAAACACCATGTACAACTTGTAGATTTGAGATCTAAGACTACAGACCTACAGAAATATTCAGATCTGGAAAGTGGATCTGATCTTATATAGACAAGAAAATTATCACCTCCAATGGATCTCCAAAGTGAAGGGAAAATCCCTAGCACCTAGAAAATCACTCTCCAAATGATGTGCTGAAACACCCTGAAAATACACCCACAGGAATAATGGAGATTGAGATCTATACTGCGTTGTAGGGATCAAAATACAGTTAGCCTGTAGCCAAGATATGAAAATGATGCTTAAGATATTGAATACTTTCTTCCCAATGAACTAGAACCCTCCTCCACTGAAAAGAAGCTCTGAAATGGACTAGATTTGAAAGATCTAATCTCCACTTGCTGCAGCTTGAAAAAATAGTCAAACCCTCAACATGATCTTCGTTGTAGTTGAAAGAAGTAGCTTGGCCTTAATCCAGATAGTGGACAATTAAATACAAACTCTCCCAAGATGCCTCTCAAGGAAAGTGGTGGGATTCCCGACAAGGAACACCCAATGCTAAACATCATTCATTCTCAGCTAAACAACAAGAGAAAGATATATGTCTAAACAGACAATATATTCAAAAATCTGATAATCATCAACCACCTTCTAATGATTCCATCCCCTTCCTTTTATGAGAAAAGAGATTGCAAACCCTAAACCACCTCCAATGAAATCACTTCTTTCACATAAGGCATCCCCATCTAAAACTGTGTTGTGCCTCATAAATGGCCACTCCTCCATGACAGTGCTGTAGATTTGGTCAAGGTTGACCAAGTCAACATGTTTTAGCCCCTGTCCACACCTTAGGTTGCTTTATTAAATTTAAAATATGATACGATTTCACATGAGAAGTGGTTTTATTCACAACAAAGAGTTTTATGGGTCTCCCCACCTACTTATTAACCTATCTATGTGACAAATTTTTTTTTTAATATTCCAATTAGCTGTAGGCTAGATTATGATTTGGATTATTCATTTCTTGATATTTTTAGATCTAGATTTGTCTTAGGACATTTCTATATAGGCTTGGGCTATTTATCAGAGTTTTTAGTGTTTTTTAGCATAGGGTGTTCCCTAAAGGGAATCCCACCTCTTTCTTTGAGTGATCTCTAAGGAAGAGGATTGTTATTCATTCCTTATCAGGCATTGGTGCCATCTTCAGGAGGTTGTTTCTAGAATTCAGCTAGGAAACGAGTGGAGGATTCATCCTACCACTTTGTTCTTCATATCCAACCTTTCCAGAGCAGCAAATATACATTCGACATTTAGGCCATTGCGTTTTACCTCCATGCAGCAACAGTCCCTTACAGGATTGTGCAGTCTCTTCTTTCTCAAAAGGAAAAGGCATAGTGTATTGCTTGGAGCTCTCTACAAGACTGGTTATTTCTTCTAATAATAGGAAGAACATGGACCTTCCTCTTCTTGAAACCCTCTAGAAGTCTCATTGTACCTGTCTTCTTTCATCTTCTTAACCTCCTTAGAGAGGTTCTTAATAGATCTGAAAAGTGATGAGATAAAGCTCATTACTTCCACTATTTTAGATCCCTTCTTCTTCTTATAGCATATTGGTTGAAAAATCACAGGCTCAGCCAAGATTTAACATCTAGGTATGTTAAAACTAATCATCTAGAATCTAAAATTTTGGGAGAAAATGAACTAGGCGGACAAACAAGAAAACTTGTAGGATATCCTAGTTATCTAGCACTTTTATCCACCATTGAACCACAAAATGTAAATCAAGAGATTAAAGAAGAATGTTGGATTAAGAAGCTAGTAGGAAGAATGTGAGGATCATGATGATGAATTTTTTCCATCATCAAAGCACAATAATATAGAAGAAGAATGTAATGAAGCACCAAAAGAAGATACATGAGAAAGAGAAAAGGCTACATCTAGGTATGTTCAAAAGAATCATCCAGAATCTAAAATTTTGGGAGAAAAGGAATTAATGGTACAAACAAGAACACTTGTAGGATCTCCTAGTTATCTAGCACTTTTATCCACCATTGAACCACAAAATGTAAATCAAGCGAGTAAAGATGAATGTTGGATTAAGGCCATGAATAAATAACTTGATCAAATTGAAAAGAATAATACTTGGGAATTGGTTCCAAGAATTCATGACAAAAATGCTATTGGAACAAAGTGGATATTCAAAAATAAGTTAAATGAAAATGGAGATTTAATTAAAAGCAAAGCTAGACTTTTTTGTAAAGGGTATGCTCAACAAAAAGGTATAGACTTTGAAGAAAATTTCGCAGCAGTAGCCAGACTTGAAGCCATAAAAATGTTTAATGCATTTTCAAGCTTTCAAAAATTCAAGGTTTATAAAATGGATGTAAAATATGCTTTCCTTAATGGTGATATGGAAGAAGAAGTTTATATAGAAAAACGAGAAGGATTCATTTTGGGAAATGATGAAAAACTTGTTTGCAAACTTAAAAAAAACCTATATGGTCTAAAACAAGCCCCATGATCATGGTACTATTGTCTTGACAAATATCTTCAACAACAAGGTTTCACAAAAGGATCTGTAGAGAGTAATTTATACACAAAAATTGAGAATGATAAACTGTTAGCCATTGTTTTTTATGTTAATGACATCATTTTTGGGAGTAATGAGGAATCCATGAGTCAGAAATTTGCTTCTGTTATGTAGTAGGAATTTGAAATGTATTTACTTGGGGAACTAACATATTTTCTTGGCTTACAAGTGAAATAAGCAAAAGATGGCATATTTCTCTCACAAGAAAAATATCTCAAGAATATTCTGAAGAAGTATGGGATGGAAGACTACAAACCTGTGAGCACTCCAATGGTGATCGAATGTAACCTCATTTCTCATGATAATTCTCCCATGGTAAACCAACCAAAGTATAGATCTATGATTGGAAGTCTCATTTATCTAATAGGCACTAGACTGGATATCATGCATGCAGTTAGGATTGTTGGACGATTCCAAGCCAGTCAAAAGGAGTCACATCTTTAGGTCATAAAAAGAAAATTCAAATATCTACAAGGAACTCAAGATTTTGGTATATGGTATCCCAAGAATGTTGATCTTACTCTTCATGCTTACACAAATGCGGACTCGGCTGGAAATGTTGATGACTAGAAAAGCATAAGTGGAGGCGCATTTTATATGCAGCCATGATTATTATCATGGTTTAGCATGAAAAAAAGTTCTATTACCTTATCTATAGCAGAAGAAAAACATGTGGCTATTGCCTCATGTTGCACACAAATTCTTTGGATGATGTAGACATTACAAGATATTAAAATGAAATTTTATCCTCCAATATCAATGAGGGAAAATTTTAAGGATGAAAGTTTATCTTAAAGTTTAGAAACCTTGGCGAATCTTACTAGTCCCCAATATGTAAATTGTAAAATTTTAGATGGTATTTTTGTAAAAAAAATTAGGTTTCTAATTATTTATATTAGTATATATAATTTTTGGTGATTTTTAGGGTAAAATAATTTTATATTATAAAATTTGGGCGAAACAATTCTCAAAAAAATGGAAATTGGCGAATTTTTTTTTTCAAGAAAAGCATTAAAAATTAGCCCACCTGCGAATATTAGCCCCTAAAATTTTCCCTATATCCATCCTATGTGATAATACAAGTGCCATCAATATCTCAAAAAATCTTGTAATGCATTCCAAAACCAAGAACATTCCTATCAAGTATCACTTTTTACGAGAGAAAGTGCTTGAGAAACATGTTAAATTGGAGTGTGTTCCCTCTAAATAACAAGTTGTTGACATATTTACTAAACCTCTTCCCAGAGAAGCATTTTAATATCCCAGACTGAAGCTGGGAGTTGTCTCTGGCTCACTTATCTAATCTGTTTAATTTCAGAAGATTAAATTTGGTACGCACGTTTCATGACGCAGAGTCACATATATACAAGATTTTCTCACTATACAATCGCGTATGGATATTTTTGTCATAAAATATGTGGGTCAGCCTTCAGAATAGTCTTTGTCATATATGGTTTGGCTTTGCTGCTTAGGTGTTGATGGGTGTTGGGCCAAGAATAAGGTACGTTTTCATCCTATATTTACGACAAATTGTTATGGAATTTTATGAATTTTCCCTCATCTTAACAATAAAGGAAATGAAATTAATGTAAAGTCAGGAAAAAATGAACTGACGGTAAAAGGGATGTTTAACAATGGGAAATTGACTTGTTGTATCTTTATTTACAGGGAAGCAAAGAAACTAAATTGATGATAACCAGAAGACAACTGACAAAGAGAAATAAAAAAGATCATGATGGCTCCCATGGGCCGGCAGAAGATGGAAGGCACATCCACGCTTGAGGAACTCAAACGATAGCCATGAGCAGTAGGATCCCGTATGGAAAAGATTCGTTACCACTATTGAAATCGCCTTTAAAAAGGCCAAATATGAACGAGATATATAGATCTGAATAGAGATTTTCTTCTGTAATAGACGTATTGGGACATAATTGTCCAGTTGTATTAATGTATTAATATTCAAATTAATAAATATTTTGGAATTTTTGAATAGTCAATCTCCGAGTTTTCCTTAGTGGTAGATTATGGTGGCTTCGGGCCCAGCCCTGGGAGTTGCTTCGCTAACCTCTGTGCTATAAATTCAATTACAAAACTTACGTTTCAGTCATCTAATGCATTTTGTGAGATATCATTTAATTGGTTGAATCGTGAACATAAGATTCTACATCTTTCTCTTTCATTAGATTAGTTCATCATTCATGCTTTCTTTCTTACAGTCAATGTTTTCATAATCATTAGATGCTTTCATCATTTCCCAATGCTTTTATACTCGTTTCATTAGTTTTAGCATGACTGTTGTTCTATTTTGTACATAGTTCAATTGGATATTTTAATTATTATTGCAAAGTGTCTAGTTGTTATTTGATTCAAATATATGTCACCTATTAATTTAAAATAGAATTCCATTGCAAAATTTAGATAAATAATTTTTGTTCAATTTATTCAAGCTGTTGTTCAATTTATTAGGATTGTTGTTCAATTTATCATAGTATGCTGTTCAATCATAGTTTTATCTTTTCTGTGCTTACTTAGACAGGATAGTCAAAAGCATTCTATAATCCCCTTTCAATTCGATTTTATTGAACTTTGAGAATTAGATAGTCTTCCTTATGATAATTTACAGTAGTTGTCCTTTGATATCACTTGCATATAATGTGCTCACACTCTTGAAATAAAAAGACTTGCCCTGGGTTGACAATTGAGTGAGAATCATTGAAGTTGTCTGTAACAATCACCTTTATGACCCAACATTTTTGGCGCTGTTGCCGAGGAGAGTTTTTAAGAGTGATCTCCTTTATTTATTTTTTATTTTTCTGTGAAGAATTAGGTATTGAAAACGAGAGGTAAGAACCTGCATACTGGCAAGAAAAACACTTACTCTCTAGCCTGCTTCTCATCAATTGTGCAGAGGCTAGTAGGATAGGTTCTATTGTTTTATGACTAGGAAGAAAAAGACAAACAAATCAAAATCACCCATTTAAATCCACAAAACCCAAAGGACCGGTGATCCTTGGTAGAACAACATATATAGACGAAATCATTAAGAAGGCTGAATACCAGGCATCCATAGGACCCAGAACCATTCTTACTCAAAGTCCTACTACATTCCCTCAGGCAGGAACCTCACCATATGCAACCCACACCAAGATTCGTAGTGAAACAGAAGGGTCTGAACAAAGCCTTCAGACTTCTTATCACATAAGTGCTAATCCTTTGAGAGAGGGAGGTTCTTGTAATTTATAGGAAGGGGAAGGAGAAACCAGCAGTGCAGTATAGGTAAAAACTCCAAAGCCTGGATCCCCTGAGAAAGTGGTTGAAACAGAGAAAATTGGTATCCCAGATCGGGGAAGTGTTGTAAGGCTTCCTACGCATCCATTCGCTAATTCCACTAAGATTATTCATCTAGAACAAGAAATCCTTGAGTATTATTGGCATATATTTGATCAAATAAAAAATAATCAAAACCAAAATTAGAGGAAAACATCAACATTGGAGTATCCCATTGTTGATCATGCTGCAAATTCCCCTATGAAATACATTCCCTTACAAAAAATCCACACCTTCCATGGGTCGACCTCGGAAGATATTGATGCATTTTTATTTGAATTTGATGTCTTATGTAGAGGATATTACTACACCACTGACCCTCAGAAATTGAAATTATTTCCCTCTACCTCGAAGGGGACAACATTATGTTGGTTCATGGGGCTCAGTGGAAGAACCATTAATAACTGGGACCAAATGAAGAACAATTTTCTTAACAATATCAATACTATTGCTGGAATTGAGAGTTGAAAGATGAAATTTTCAATATTTCTACAAAAGACAATGAGACATTAGAAGAATATGTCGAAAGATCTCAATATAACTTACAAAGGTCTTGACATACTACACTATCCAAAGACATCTTAAAAGAAATGATGATTAATGGAATAAAAGAAGAATGGGTTGAAACACTTAACATAATGGGAAAAGTGGAAATCTACCAAGAAGAGTATGATGATATTATTTCACTGTGTATCAGGTGCTCTCGAGGTAGTACACGAAGTAGGCCAATCGAGTGAGACTCAACTACAAGGGATCTTAATCAGTCCAGTGGCAATGTGACCAGAGCAGAATTTGGTAATCTTCTAGAAGATTTCAAAACTGATATCTTTTGCACCTTGACAACACAGCTAGATGTCCTGTAAGCCAAGAAGAAGAAAGCTATTGCAGAAAAAAACTTGGCTATCTTTTTCCCATGCTGACAGAAGAAGCACGACCAAAGGGAATGTCCATTAGACATGGTCTACACATGCGCTATTTTCACCAAGGACCATGCCACGAACCATTGCCCATCACTTACAGGGCTGAAAGAAATTTTTAAAGAAGTAGAAGAAGAGACATAAATAGTCTATCTAATGAACTAACATCGAAAATGGCAAGCACGGCCATATATGCCACAAGACCTGCCGCAGTTCTTTTCTTCTCTGCAGTTTAACGAAAAAAAATCTGCAACAACTTGGAAGAACCAATCATCGTTCTTTACTTGTCCATATCAATCATTTCCTATGCTGCCTTGGCCCACACAACCCTCTTCAAGAAATAATTGGCCATGTTTTCCTTGTTCTCCCCCTTATTGGCAAAACAATCCCTATCAATCCCAGTGTCCAGCCTCCCCTTTAAAAACCACAAATTGGCCTCAGAACTAGCAGCGAAATTTGGGAATGACCAACCTACCGATGGGGATAGGAGTTAAAAATTGACCTACATTACCAAATCCATACCCAGTACAGCACAACCCTTAGCCTATCATGCAACCTCAATTGCCAGCTCAACCCAATCCTAATCCTAACAATAGGTCGGTTCAACTAATTTATATTGTAGAAAATCCAAACCCCCAAACTGAACAGAAGCAATGAAATGAACTAAGGCTGAGATCATGATGTTTTATTTCACCGGAAGAAGGTACGACCCTGCCACAACTTGAACCTGGAACTCCAACAGAGCCTAGACAAATAACTATGACTGAAATAGAGGTAGAGCAGGGAAGGGAAACGGTTGATCAAGGGAAACTTGAAAACCTTATGATTTCTCCCCCTCCATTCCTTGAAATATTAACACTACCTAGACTGATAGTCTCTCCAGATTTCGATATCCTAGGGTAATTAAAGAACCTTTGCATTAAAATTCCTCTTTTGCAGGCTATACAAGACATTGCTATCTATGCCAAGACAATTAAAGAGCTATGCGGAAAAAAACATGTGAGGAAAGCAAAAACTATACCCACTGTTCATGTGGTAGGGGAACTATATGACTTACTGTTGGGTAAGGAAACACCCATGAAATATGAGGATTTAGGGAACCCCATTGTAATTGTGAAAATATCTGGCCACTCTTTTCCAAACACAATGGTTGACTTAGGGGTGGCCATTAACATCTTAACTACAGAGACCTGCGAGAAGTTAGGTATAACAACATTAGAACCCACAACTACTTTGCTGGAACTTGCTGATAGATTTGTTATCAGACGAGAAGGAATATTATAAGAGATCCTGGTTTTTGTGGAATCATGGGAGTATCTAACCGACTTTTTAGTTATTAACCCAAAAATTAGGATGGATGGACACCCCTTGATACTTGGATGACCTTGGTTTGCAACAGTCGATGATTACATAGGCTGTCGGATGAGCAGCATGGCCATTGTTAGAGGGGATTCCATAAAATAAATTATCATTTACCCACCTGCAAAGCCAAGTCTACCCACGGTAAATATTCAAAGACATCCACTTGCATACTGGGAACAAAATATCTGTTCACCGCTGACAATAGTTGAAGCCCTTGAATTCAAAGATCAAACTGAAGATGATGTAAACAATAACTTCATGAATCAACCATCTGTGCCTAGAAACTTAAAATGCCAAATGTTAAAAACAGTTATTGATGATGAACCATAAGAAGACCCCTTGGAAGACATTGATAATCAACACATACCCACAACCATTTTTCACAATAGCATACCAATTGAAGTTGAGCCAGGGAAAGTTTTAAATATCAACAACAGTATGGATAGTGACCAAAAGAAAAAGCTCATAAAGGTTATACAGAAGTATAAGGGAGAATTTTCTTGGGACTACCCAGAAATGAATGGTATAGACCCTCGGCTATGCACACATCACATCTATACTGATAAGGAGGCTCGACCTATTTTGCAACATCAACGAAGACTAAATCCACATCTGAAAGACATTGTAAAAGATGAATTTCAAAAGCTACTGGATGTAAACTTCATTTATCCTATCTCAAACAGAAAATGGGTCTCTCCTCTAGTAGTCGTTCCTAAGAAGAACGAGGAATGGAGAATCTGTGTGGATTACAGAGAACTAAATAAATCAACACAAAAGGACCACTCCCCCATTCCTTTTATTTACAAATTCCTCGATACATGGCCAGGGAAACGGTTCTTTTACTTTCTTGATGGGTTCAACGGTTGCAATCAATTATAGATAGCCCCTGAAGACTAGGGTAAAACAACCTTTACCTACCCATGGGATACATTTTCCTACAAGGTATTACCATTTGGACAATGTAATGCCCTGACAACCTTCCAAAGATCCATACTCAACATTGTTTCTAATTTAATAAATTAAGGACTCGAAATTTACATGGACGACTTTACCCCATATGGAGATGACTTCGATCAAGCACTAGAAACACTAGAAAAGGTATTGGAATGATGTATTTCTACCAGATTATGTTTAAGAAATGAAAAATTCCACATGATTATGACCGAAGGAGTAATCCTAGGACCGTACATCTCTGCAGCTATAATACAGGTAGACCCAAAAAAAATAGAAGTGATCCTTTTATTAACCACACCTTGTATGCAGAGAGAGGTACACAGTTTTCTTGGATACACAGGGTACTATCATAGGTTTATAAAGAATTTTTCACAAATCATTTCACCTTTGTATGCATTAATTGGAAATGTTGAATTCCATTGGTCTGATAAATGTGAGACTGCTTTTACAGATTTAAAGAAACTAGTATCGATAACACCGATATTACGTGGTCCTAACTGGAAGCTACCTTTTCAAATTTATTTGGATGCATCCAACACAACGATAGGGGAAATTATTGGTTAAGAAGAAGACAAAAATACCTATGCTATTTATTATATCAGCAAAAATCTCACTCCTAGCCTCCATGAGATTCGGGTGAACTCCTAGATTAACCCGAATCTCATGGCCTCTGGATGCTCCGGTTTCGCCTCTAACACCTGTCGGCATCCTCTGGCACTAGGGTCACTGAAAACTTCTCTGCTGGGTTTTTGACTTCTAGAATTCCTCAACATATTCTGAAACCTCTGTCATTAAATTTAGAATTATTTTTACAGACAATAATGACTACTGGTTCATTGCATATGGTCTCTAGTTGCTTTGGCTAGGCCCTGCACTGCTACTGGAAAAAGCTGGCACTAATGGCCCCTAGAATTTTACTAAAGATTTTCGGCCTTCAAAAGTTCTCTAAAAGCTCTGAAAACCATATCATCAGATTCATAACATCTGAAATATTCAATTTTTACTATTGGATCTCTGGATAAGGCCTCTAGCTCCCCTAGCTAGGCCTGAAACTGATTTTTCCTCCTGGTGGCCCCTTGAATTTCATTGAAGAAAAAAATTTATTAGAAGCTCTCTGATGGCTCTAAAAAATGCTCCATTGAGTCTAGAAAGTCTGAGATAGTCCAAATTGACTATTTTTGCACTCAATTTTGTTCAATAATGAGGAAGTTATGGTAGAAACAGGATTTGCCCAATAACCCTCAAAAACCTCCTCCAAAACTAGAGGGACTGCAGTTAGCAGCGCCAAATATGGAGGAGTCCTAAAATAAGAGAAATGTGCCAAATTTATCCATACGGTTAGAGCTAGCAATAAATTTTGGATAGGCAAGGTCACATGGGACCGCTGCACTAACCATCGGGGAAGTAGTTAGCCATAACTATTGCAAAAAAAAACCATGGCATTTAGTTTTAAACTCTATGTCACATGTAACAATTTTGTGAATGGTTAAGTTAACCACCGGACATTAAGACCATGGTCACAACACCTAAGAAATATGGGGTCGGGCTAGCCCTGAAGGGGTAGCCTCTTAAATTTTTCCACCAGCCAACATTTGAAACCTCAAATAAGTATTGGCGCTATATGATGTTAAGAGGTAACATGTGGCGGAGGTGGTTGGGCCTGTGCACTCGGGCGGTCAGGTCGTCAGTTGAATTCCTGTGCACTGTGACAAAATTTTGATAAGCCATACATATCTGGCCTGGGGCTACATGGTGGCCTCTGGGTCTGCCACGTTGCAACTCGTGATAGGCCAATATTTTCCAAAGTCAAATAGACATCGAATCAATGATTGCCACTTATCAAATTCTAATTCGGCCGAATGGAATATTCCAGAGAATATTTCGAGGAATATTCTTGAAATATTATTTTTAATTTTTCCCAAATTTTATAAAGTCAAACTTGGTCAGCATATTTTGGAGTTTACTAGGTTTTTCAAACCTCAATAACTTTTGCATACGACCTCGGTTTTGAGAACTATTTGTGGTGCCAGAATTGCAGCAACAAGACCTTTCTAGTTGTTCAGGTTCAACACTCTTCCAAGAACTTTGAATTTTGAGCTATCATTTTGGTCCATGATCCAATTCTGATCACAGATCTCCCCACTGGGAATATTTTGAACCCAAAAATACTGATATACTGATCTGTACAGTAGATGGGAGTACAAAACCCTCTTTTCTTCAACCTCCAAACACTTTCCTCTCATGGCTAGTGACTTTGAACCACAAATAGAAAGAATTTGACACTTCCCTTCCTGGATGTGTTTGTCCTCCTGTAAAGAACTGTCTTTCTTGCACTCACTCATAAAATTTCTGGTGAGAAATTTGTAGAAGGAAACTGAACATCACTGCCTTGATCAATGGTCCAAGGTGGCTCAAACAAACGAGATATTACAGCATAAAATACATGCATACAACCAAAATTTGCATATGTACAAAGGAGTATGTCTTACTGTGTTAAGAAGTCCATCCACTTCTTACCAAGCCACTTCCATGGCGAATTTTGCTACTGCAACTCTTCTTCATGTGAAACTTCCATTTTCACATCAATAATGGAATCCTTGGTTCTATCTTAGCCAGTCTTTATGTCCTCTTGCTGCATGTGCTTGGGACGACTAGTTGGTTGCAAAGTCCAACAATGGGAAACAACATTTCCCCTATTTTGGAAATAAGTGCAAATATTATGCACCTTTTTTGAAAGTTTCCTTTGCCTCATTTTCTTCCTGTATGCTTTCTTCCTCATTTAGCATCTCAAAACATCATGGTTAAATCGACCACAATATGTACAACAAATATTTATTCCATTTAAGCATGAAAAATTATCATGCCTTTAGAAACACAATCAAATTGATCATGGGGATATTTATACGTCTTGTGCTTCTTTGCATGTTCATCCTTTTTTCCTTCATGAAGATATGAACTAGTAGAGGCCCCAGATTTCATTTGCAGACTAACATCATTGTTCTTGTCTTGAAAACTGTCTGGAATCACATGCTTTTTGAAAGAACCAACACATCTTTCTAAAGATGAAACTAAAGAAAAATTAGAGTGGATTACCTCTTCCTCACACATGTTCTTGGTCAAAGCCTCTTGGGCTTGTTTGATTTGCATCTCCATATCATGCAATCTTTGAATAATTTCTTCCTTCTCTTGCTTCATGGAAAAAAATTACTCACGAAGTTCATTTCTTTCTCATCTATCTTCAAACAAAATTTGCACCATGTCCTTCAATATAATAAAGTCACACTTCATATCTTCATTGAAGACTATTTTGAAGGAGGAAACCTCACTTGTCGAAGTTTTCATTATGATGTCAATCAACAATTAACTTCAAAAAAGTTCACAAAGCTTTCAAAAACTATAGACAAATATTTTGAACAAAATGGTTGTAGAGACAAACTCTTATTCAAGTAGCCAAACAATAAACAAACTCCAAGAGCTTCTTAACAAACAATCATCAAGAGGGTTTGTGCTCCAAGGGTGGCCTTGAGGTCCTTTCGGTTAAGGAAGATTCCTTCAACCCTTTCTTCCTTTTTGTCCTCTCTAGGACTTAGCTAATCACTAGCTATCCCTTCACCTCCAACAAACTCAAACAATAGTTAGTTTGCGAATAGTAAAACAATCAATATTTTACATTGTTTAAACACCTTTCAAGTTATATAAGAAATAACTTTCTTTGTCAATCAATAAACCAACCTGGATCTGATACCAACCTGATCTAAAAATGGTCTGGATAACTTTTTATGTATTAAAAGAACCTCCCACTCAATTTAACAATTAAATGATCTAGCTTGTACTTGAAAATTTGCGAAATTTATGCTTGAAAGTGGTGTATGATTTTTTTTTTTACTGTTTATGTGTCTTAGGTTCATTAATTCTTGCTGAAATTTAACATGTATAACAACAAAATAATGAAACAATAAAAAATTTAAACACAACAACAAAATTAATCTAGGAGTTCACCCGAATCTTGTGGGCTACGTCTCCATTGAGCTTTGTCATCATGACTCGGCTCTTTGGGATTATGGTGATGTTTTTTCTACAAGTTCCACACTTAACTCCAATGAATACTAAAATGATCCAAAGGGCTTAAAATACAATATATATGTCACTTTAATGGCTTTCCAAACTCTGCAAACAACTTTAGGCTCCCGTTGACACGATTCCTTCTGTCGGTGCTCTAAGCTACTGTGAGCTTCTAAATGGAAAAAAATCCCTTATAATTTTGTTTCTGTCAGTGAAACCACTCCTGATGTATCCAACACACATTAGACACCAAATATCTACTTATAAATTCCTCAAATCGAGCATTGCATCCCCAAACTAGACTATCCTCCACAGTTTGCCTAGGCCTACCCAAAAATTCACGTCAACTTCTTGAGCTCTATGAGTTCTCAAAATGTTCTAGAAAAAAATTCATTGGTTCCAAAATGTCTGAATTAGTCAATATAGACTATTCATTCATCAAAAATGGCATCTGCCTGCTCCAGTTTCGCCTCCAACACTTGTCGATACCCCTTGGCACTAGGGTCACTGAAAACTTCTCTGGTGGGTTTTCGACCTCTAGAAGTCATCAAAATATTTTGAAACCTCTGTCATTAAATTCAAAATTCTGTTTACAGTAAATAATGACTATTGGTACGCTGTATATCATCTCTAGCTGCTTTGGCTAGGCCCTGCACTGCTGCTGGAAAAAGTTGGCACTAATGGCCCCTGGAACTTTATTGAAGCTTTTCAGCCTTAAAAATTTCTCTACATGATTTGAAAACCATATCATAAGATTCATAACATTTGAAATATCCAATTTTGACTATTGGATCTCTGGATAAGGCCTCTAGCTCCCTTGGCCAGGCCTCAAACTGATTTTGCCTCATGGTGGCCATAGTGGCCCCTTGAACTTTATTTTAGCAAAAAATTGCTTATAAGCTCTCTGATGGCTCTGCAACATGCTCCATTGAGTATAGAAACTTTGAGGTAGTCAAAATTGACTATTTTTACACTCAATTTGGTTCAATAATGAGGGAGTTATGGCAGAAGCAATATTTGTCCATTATCCCTCAAAAACCTTCTCCAAAACTGGAGGGACTCTAGTTAGTAGCGCCAAAGATGGAGGAATCCCAAAATAAACAAAACACGCCAAATTTATCCTGATTGATAGAGCTAGAAATAAATGTTGGATAGGCAGGGTCACATGGGATCGTCGCCCTAACCGTCGGGGAAGCTGTTAGCCATAACTGTTGCAAAAAAAACCATGGCATTTAGTTTTAAACTCTACGTCACATGTAATATTTTTGCGGACGGTTAAGTTAACCGTTGGACATTAAGATCATGATCATGGTGCCTGGGAAATATGGGGTCGGGCTAGCCCTAAAGGCCTAGCCCCTTAAATTTTATCATCGGCCAGCATTTGAAACCTCAAATAAATATTGGCGTTATATAATGTTAAGACGTAACGTGTGGTGGAGGCGGTCGGGCCTGTGCACCCGAGCGGGTAGGTTGCCAGTTCAATTCTCGTGCATTATGACAAATTTTTTATAAGCCATACATATCCAGCCTGGGTTCTCATGGTGGCCTCCGGGTCTGCCACATGGCAGCCCGTGATAGGCCAATATTTCCCAAAGTCAAACAGACATCGAATCAACGATTTCCACTTGTCAAATTCTAATTCAGCCGGATGGAATATTCGAGAGAATATTTCGAGGAATATTCTCGTAATATTATTTTTTATTTTTTCCCAAATTTTATAAAGTCAAACTTGGTCAACATATTTTTCAGTTTACTGGGTTTTTCAAACCTCAATAACTTCTAGATACGACCTTGGTTTTGAGAACCGTTCATGCACCATAACCGTAGTGACAAGACGTTTCTGGTCATTCAAGTTCAGCACTCTTCCGAGAACTTTGAATTTTGAGCTATCATTCTAGTCCATGAACCAAGTTTGATCATTGGAGGATTCTTGTACTACATTTTCCACTATCAAACTTGAGGCCAAGCTTCATGTTTCATTTACCGTGCAGATCCTATTGAGGGTTTGGTTGTTTTGCAGGTTGCATCAAGTGGAGACTAGATCTCTAGATCTAGGCCATTTCATTGCTCATTTTCAGTGGAGGAGGCTTCCTTTCCATTGGGACAACAATATTGAGGGCCTTTGTGCTTATTTTTAGATCTTTGCATCAGGCCAACTATTTATTCATCCCTACAACGCAGTTTACTTCCAGATCTGTGTTATTTATGTAGGAGGAGTTGCAGGGTGGTTTGTCACACCATTTGGAGAGCTAATTTTCTAGTGAAGGGGATCTGGCTTTCACTTAGAGGATCTATTGGAGGAGGCTATTGTATTGATCATATCAGATCAACCACACTTTCCAGATCTGTATTTTGTAGTAGATCTGAAGCCTTAAAGCTTAGATCTACATCTTGTACATGGTGTTTTGCTGAAAACCCTTAAGGGGGTCTTGAAAGGAGGTTGTATAGTGCTCAGATCTAAAATAGATCTATCTTTTGAGGCACATATCAGCCCTAGATCTGATGTATAATATTTTTCTTTAGCAAAGCTAATAAAATAACATTGTAAGGGTCTTCTAGCTTTTATATATAGTTGTAGCATCTCAACTTGAGGATTTTTGTCCATTGGAGGCTTGTACTTTCTTGTTGTGTATATTATGGTCCATTTATTATACATATTTCTCTATTGTTATAACATATGAAAGGTCTCCACATTGGCCTATTTATTTTATATGATTATTTTCATTATTGTTCCAACATTTTGGACTATATTCTTACTTTTCCCATTTGGGAATATTACAGAAAGTTGCCCAGAAATTTAACATCAAGGGAATGGAAGCTGATTGTTCAACATAGTGCTAGATTCTCCTAGATCAGTGGATACCTCTTTCATACAGGATCTGATATGTATATACGCAGATGCATCCGGGAAGACAAGATTTATGACATTCTACGGGCCTGTCATGATGAACCTTGTGGTGGCCATTTTGCAGATCGCAAAACGGGGCACAAAGTATTGAAATTGGGTTATTATTGGCCTACGATTTTTAAAGATGAAAAAAATATGTCCAAGCCTGCGATAGTTGGCAAAGAATGGGCTGCCTCGACCAAGCTGATGAAATGCCATTACAACCACAATTGGTAGTAGAACGGTTCAAGCGATAGGCACTGGACTTTGTTGGGCCATTCAACTAGTCATCAAACCAGAAAGTGTACATACTGGTGCCCATAGATTATGTAACAAAGTGGGTAGAAACAGTGGCCTTATCAAGAGCTATGGAAGAATCTGTGATTAATTTTCTTTTTGAGTTGTTTGTGTGATATGGTTTACCACAGGAAGTGATAACCAATGGAGGGGCACAGTTTGTGGGTAATAAAATTACAGCCAGCTTGAAGAATCACCATATCATCCATAGAGTCAAGTCTCCCTACCACCCACAAGCAAATGGGTAGGTTGAAAGTATCAACAAAGTCCTTGAGGAAATTCTCACTAAAACAATATCAATAGATTGTCAGGACTGGGCTACTAGACTACCAGAGGCCTTGTGGGCTTACCACACAACAATGAAAAACACCACTTTATATTTCCCGTATCATTTGGTATTTGGAAGAGAGCCTATTTTTCCTATCGAATTCAAATTAAAGACTCTAAGGACAACACAGGAGGTAGGGTTGGACTTGATGGATGCCCAGATTATAAGACTCCAACAAATAAATGAATTATATGAAATATGGCTACTAGCTCTGTAGCGCACCACGATCATCCAACAACAATCAACTAAGTGGCATGAAGACCTCATAAAAAAGAATACTTTCCAGAGAGGAGATTTGGCACTTCTCTATGACTCCAGATTCCAAGATTTTCCAGGCAAGTTACAAACAAGGTGGCTCGGTCCATATGAAATTCAGGAAGTGCAGAACAATGGTACCCTCACCTTGACCACCATAGATAGGTCTGGTTCTACATTCCGAGTCAACGAGAACAGAGTGCACCTCTATCACAAACCTCTTACAAGAGAGTCTTTCTGCCAATAGGTACGCAACGATCCCACTATCCAAATTTTAGCAGAAAGGGGTGATAACCCCACAACTTTAAGCACATGAGAGCTTGCTACTTCCTTTTGTAAATATTGTATTTAATTTCCCTGCAATTTTTAGTTTTATTATTGTACATTTTTCATAGTCACAATCGTATCCTTGTCCTTCATTGTCCTTTTTCATTTTTATTTTTGCTGTTCAATTTTTTGAACGGTTTCTATTCAATCCATTTGAACAACTACTATTCAATCAGATTGACCATTTTTTGTTCATTCGTATTGAACAGTCGTGTCCTTTCAAGTTTTTATTTTTGCTGTTCAAATATTTGAATGAATATTGTTCAATCCAATTGAGAAACTGATGTTCAATCGGATTGAACAACTGTGTCCTTTTTCATTTTTATTTTTTCTTTTCAAATATTTGAACGACCATTGTTTAGACCAATTGAACAACTATTGTTCAATCGGATTAAATAGCCATGTCCTTTTGCGTGTTTATTTATTGCTGTTCAATTGGATTGAACAACCGTGTGTCATTTTTGCATTGATGTTTAATCAGATTCTACATTCGTCTGTCCCTTCTGTTGTTCAATCAGATTGAACAGCTAATTTTTTTCGTTTTTCTTAAGCATGATCCTTCTTCCTTTTTGATGAGCTCTTCTCACAAAACCCAATCCTCATCCCACACCCTAACTGTAAAAGACATTTATGAGTAAGGAATTGGCACCTAAAAAGGAGAAAAGAAATAATATTACTAATATGATGATCCTTTGGATCTTTAATGGAAATATATACTCTGGAAGCTAACATGGTACATCTATGCAATGAAGGGCTAGACATCTCCCCACTCAAACATGTTATCACACAATTCATAGTCTTATAATGATATGTCTTTCTACACTCTCAAGTAGTATTTCCCTTTGACATAAATATTTAGGAATAAGGAGTATTAATTGTATTGGCATTCCTTTTACTTCTCACACCATCCCTAACTCTTAAGGAATTAATGAGCCTCCCTTCATGTATAAATAATAAATATTATGTTTACATGTATTTTTTTTTTTTTAAAGAGAGAATAGGGTGTCTCATCATGAGCCAACCTGCCATGATCATACAGATTTAATAGGTGACATGCCCATAATGGCAACACACCAGGGTAATGATCTTCTCGACAGCTGTTGGTTCTTTAAGGTGACTATTATAGGAAACCTCTAAGCTTCTCATTCAATTTTCAACCCAGAGTAAGTCTTCTTATTTCAAGAGTGTGAGCACAATATATGCGAGTGACATCGGAAATAACTACTCTATATTAATATGAAGAAGATCAATTAATTCTCGAAGTTCAATCAACTCAAAGGGAATGGAATTTGTAAATTACTGTTAACTATCTTGTCTAAATAAGCCTAGTGAGAATAATCTATGATTGAATAGCACACTCAATGAATTGAATAACAGTCCTATTGAATGGAACAACAAACCCAATGAATTAAACAACAATTTCTTATTTTAATTTTGCAACGGAATTCTCTTGCGAACTAATTGAATAACATTATTATGTATTAAGCACAACAAGAAACCCTATAGTACCGATGAAAATATCTAATTCTTGGTGATATAAAGCATTGAATAGAGATCCTGCTAAAGCTTATAACATATATAAAGGAACCGAGAAAACGATGAAAATGTCCAACAATTATAAAAATATTACTGTAAACCAGAAACATGAACAATAAACTACCTGAATGGTAGAGGAAACTACAGCATCATAGGCATAGAAGTTTAAAAAGTAGAAAGATATCTCATAGAACGCATTACATAACTGAACATAAATTCCGTAATTAACGTATAGTACAGAGGTGATCGCAGAAACTCCCAAGGCTGGGCACAAACCACCAAAGGTCCAACGCAATGGAAAAATCAGGAAATGATTATTCAAAATACAAAAATTCTTTATTAAAAGAGTCAAGACATGAATACAACTGGAAATTTTTGTCCTGATACGCCTATTACAAAAAAAAAATTCTTATTTCGCCTCCTCTCTTTCCAACCTTGGCCTTTTTAAAGGTGATTTCGTTTAGTAGAATAGTCTTTCCCAAACGCCATCCCATTGAGCGGGGTTGTCATTTGAGTTCTTAAGATGTGGACCTGTCTTTCAACCTTTCGCTCGTTCTTGGGGGTTACTTTGGATTCATGTTCTCTGTATGTTAGATTTATTTTGGTTTGCGTCGATTCAACTACCTCATTTTCCTGTGAATAGAGATGAAATAATTCAAATCCTTGTTGTTTTGAACATGCTTTTTATAGTTAGTCTATTTGTCATGATTTTGCATTAACCCTCCTTTCCTTTACTATTAAGACGAGAGAAATTCTAAAAATGTATGATAATTCAAAGTAAACATAGGGTGAAAACATACCTTAATTCTGGACCAACAACAACCCCAACTACTTGAAGGATAGGAGGTCTCATCATGAGCTGGCCTGATCACTCTGTTACAATCCTAGTGAATGGAACTTTGACTATTTGGCCACCAAACCAGCATAATGGCATCTTCATAAAATAAAATAAAAATTGTCTTTTTCAAAAATAAGTACTATGTCTATATGAAATTTTTTAAAAGATAACAGGGGGTCTCATCAGGAGCCAACCTACCATGAACATAAGGGTTTAGCATGTGACATGCCCACAATAGCCAACCCACTAGGGTAATGACCTTCTCGGCAACTCCAACTTCTTGAAGGATAGGAGATCTCATCACAAGCCAACCTGATCACTCTGTTACAACTCCAGTAAGTGGCACCTTGACTATCTGGCCACCACACCAGCACGGTGATCTCTCTATAAAATTGGAAAAATATCTACTTCTACATAGAGGATTTTGGCTCATTTTTGGGTTAAAATAGCAACCTTTTCGAGGTTATGGCAGTAGTGGCTCTGCTTGTGGTATGAGATTATTTTTCTAACGATACCCAATTACTCTTATATATACCTTATCTCCTATTTTCATCCATTTCCAAGATAAACTCACTACTCGAATAAGTGATAATACTATTTACCCGCATAAGTAACTATGAATGAACTAGGAATTTGTCCCAGGTAGTAAATAACATAGGGATTCTATGACGAGATGCTGCTCCTGCTAGGGTTTCTGCACAAAATCTGATGCTCTAATCCTCTATGCACTCCGTAACGAAGCTTGGCACCCCTGGCTTCTCTGCTGACTCTTTCTCCATGAATTGACCCTCCGGAGGGGTGGGCACGACCCCCCCTCCCACCAACGGTTCCTCTTCTAACAACTCTGCAAGCGTAGACAAAAATTCCAGTCCCGACTCCACCCCCTTAGCCGCCGTTGTTATCGATCCCAGTACAGACAATGCTAGTAACACCACTGCAGGATTAGCGGCCCCTAAAGACAAAAGCATAGAACAGAATGCCTCGACATCACTGCCAAAGGCATGCTCTACAACATGCATCCCAAAGACAACATAAAGAACCAAAATAGATCTCCCCAGTCACCGAATCAATGACCAAATTCAATATATGATGGATCATGCCCTCATAGGAAAGTTCTTAGGTCTATGGCCAACAGAAAATGCCTTGCAAGGATGGATAGTTTCAAAATGGAAGCCTAAAGGAAAAGTTACCCTGCAACTTGGTCCCAAAGGCTTCCTCACTGCTATCTTTAACTATTTGGAGGATAGAACTCATATATTTTAGGGAGGCTTGTACTTCTTCAACTTTGCAGGCCTGTACCTTCGTGACTGGATAGATAGATTCAATCTAGACAAAGAATATTTCAACTGGGCTCTAGTAAGGATCCATATGTACTCACTTCCCCTGGAATATTGGGACGAGGAGACCTTAAAGGATATAGGCAATGGCCTGGGAGTTTTTATCAAAATCACCGAGGGAAATAAACACCGAAGATACACCTCCTATGCCAGGATCTATGTACACATGCATCTGGCCAAAGAACTCACGGACTCAGTAAGTCTATTTCATGACGATTTTGAATGGGTTCAAACAATAGACTACGAGCATGTTCCCTTTCGTTGTAGGAAATGCCATGAAAATGGCCACCTATTCAGGGATTTCCCCTTGAATCTTCAGCCTAAAGCCCCTGTCACTAAGACTAGCAAAGATGCTGAGGGATTTACAAAAGTCACAAGTCGAAGAAAGCATGCCAAGAAATCTCTAGTCGCCCCAGACAATCTCAAGAAACCTGAAATACGGAACAGCTTCGAAATACTGACCTCTCAAAATAACTTGGAGGATCACCTTTCTATCCCTTCTTCTTCAGATCCACCTCCTACTTCTTACATCCCTCTTCCTAAATCATCAGCTCCGCTCTCTGCCTCCATTAACACCATCACCCCCACCTCTACCTTCTCTGATAATAAAGATCAAGATCTAGCCCTTAAAGCATCCAACATGGAGATAGATGTAGCTCTAGCTCTCAGTATCCATCAAAAGCCAAACAATGAAGAACAGAACATACCGATACACATGGATGAGGAACCAGAGAGTATAGATATGGGATATCTGGACATACTTAGCCTGGAAATAGTGTGTCGGTAGAAAGAATTCAGTGCTATACCCCCCCGTCAAATTGAAAGTCTTGAGGTGGTTTTAGCTAGAGCACATCATAACAAATGTCTTGGTATTCAGGCAAGTAGTCCTTGGGATGGGAAAAAAATACTAAAAGAATCGAAGAAACGTGGGCATAAAACGGATCTGCAGAGGACCATTATTATTGGAGAAATGCTGGTGGAATCTGGAAGATTCCCTAAGCTAACCAAGTTTTTCAAAACCCTTCCCCACTGTTCCTCATGAAGCTCATCTCATGGAACATGAGAGGGCTCAATATCCCTACAAAACACAGAATGTTAAAAAACATGATTCAGTAAGATAACCCTTCATTAGTCTATCTACAAGAAATAAAATGCAACAACACTGCTCTGGAAAATATCCTAAATAAAGCCTGGTCTAGATGTCGTTCAGTCTCAGTGGATGCATCAGGGGCATCAGGAGGGCTAGCAATCATTTGGAACCCCCAATTTCTCTCCCTTCATGATTTTCATGCCTCACACTATTTTATTCAGGAAACTTTCCACCTAATAGGGACCAACATCCATGGTCACCTCTGTAATGTGTACTTCCCACAAGATTTACAAAATAAGTTTGATCTACTTGATACTCTCACAACTCTCAACTCTGTCAGGAGCTTTCCCCTATGGATTTGTGGTGGTGACTTCAACATAATCACAGCTTTGGAGGAAAAAATAGGAGGAATAACGAGGTTGGAAGGGGACAACATCGGCTTCAAAGACTTCATCCACAGAAATCAGTTAATGGACCTTCAGACTTCTAATGGCATGTATACATGGACCAATAAAAGAAGGGGCCCACATCACATAGCCTCTAGGCTGGATCGATTCCTTATGTCGGATAACACAATTCATCTGGGTGGGGACTTTCATGCCTCTATCATGCCTCAAGTGGGCTATGATCACTGGCCCATAATGCTATAGTGGTCGCGTCCTGGCTCTATGTGTAATAGAACGTTCCTCTTCAAATCATTTTGGTTCTCACATCCTAACTTCAAAGAATTAGTTAACGAGTCCTGGAAATCCGTCACTCCCCTAGAAGGAGCCAAGATTTTCCAGTTTCAAAAAAAGCTAAAACACCTCAAACACGCTCTCAAATATTGGAATCGCACACAGTTTGGTAACATTTTTGACCATCAGAAAGAGCTAGAGCAGCAAATGAATACATTGCAATAGTGTATTATCTCTGAGGGAAGAACGAAAGACTACGCACAACAAGAGAAGGCCCTCTTGGCTAAGATTGAAGGACGAAGGCAACAAGAAGAGACCCTGTGGCATCAAAAATCCAGTGTCAGATGGCTTAAGGATGGGGAGAAAAACACCAAATTTTTTCACAGGTCTACTATACAAAGGAGAATGCACAATAACATCGCCTTCATTAATAATCGGCAAGGGGATCAACTGGAGACACATGAAGAAGTGGAACAGGAATTGAAAGAGTACTTTCAGGATATTCTTCGGGAGCCTCCAGGATGCAGAAATTAGGACATTCGATCTATTACGTAGCACATTCCAAAAATCATTACGGCAGACCACAAAAACATGCTTCTCCAGCCTGTCTCTATGCAGGAAGTGGAGGACGCGATGGCTCAACTTAAGGATGGAAAAGCGCCTGGCCCCGATGGCTTTACAACCAATTTCTTTCATGCTTTCTAGGAGCAAATCAAAATAGAGGTCTGGGAGCTCGTGGAAGAGTCACGATCGTTGGATTGGATCCTACCTTCCCTGAACACGACCTTCATAGCGTTAGTACCTAAAGTGGAATAATCTAGCACACCTGATAAATATAGGCCCATCTCACTATACAATGTAATCTACAAACTCATATCTAAAGTCCTGGCGAATAGGCTCAAACCTTTTCTCCCTCTCCTCATTTCACCGGAGCAGAAAAGCTATGTATAAGGGCGCCAGATTCTGGACGGTATCATCCTCTCACATGAAGTGATCCACTCTCTCAAGATTCTAAGAAAACCAGGTATGATTCTCAAGCTAGATCTTTCTAAAGCTTTCGATAAACTTATTTGGATGTATATTAATCAAATGTTATTAGCATTTGGTTTCTGTGCTACTTGGATAAGCTGTCTTATGAACCTTATCTCCTCCCCCTGTTTCTCCATCCTTCTTAATGGTTCTCCTTCCTCTCCTTTTCGTCCCTCCCGGGGTATTCGTCAAGGTGACCCTGTCTCCCTGTTCCTTTTTGTACTCATGGCCGAAGGCCTTAGTCGCCTACTTCATTATGTTGTCTCTTCACACTGCCTAAAGGGAATTTCTCTTCATGGCCAACCCCCCATCTCTCACCAACATTTTGTCGATGACAATATGCTTTTCGGTCATCTGTCAGTTCAAGAGGCCTTTGCCTTCAGGTCCCTACTTAATCTCTTCTCAGAAGCTTCTGGCACCACCATCAATGCTTCCAAATCCCAGCTTTTCTTCTTCCACACTCCCATCCTCACTCAGCAAAATATAGCCAGGATTCTGGGCTTCCCGATAGCTATGCTTCCTTCGAAATATCTTGGAGCTCCCCTCTTTGACTATGCCATCAAACATGCTTCCTAGAGAACTCTCCTTGACAATTTAGAAACCAGGCTCTCTTCTTGGACCTACCGCTTGCTCAACATTGCTAGCAGGCTTATCCTTATCAAATTCGTTCTCCAAGCCATGCCTCTATACTTATTCTCTATATTGGCAGCCCCTAAATGGGTTCCTAAAAAAATTCGTAATCTTTAAAGAAACTTTCTTTGGGGCTCATCAGGCCTCAACAGAAAATGGGCTCTTGTCAAATGGACTGAAGTCTGTCTTCCGAATTCAGCTGGTGGGCTTGGTTTAAGGGATCCCCTCCACAACAATAACTCCATGGGCACCCGCATCTGGTGGCACTAGATCTTCAAACCGCACACTCCTTGGGCACGTCTCTGGCATGCCAAACATGCTCCAGGCAGTCCACAGGAGGAACTCATCTGCATCAGCACGACCACCCCTGGCTCGTTGATTTGGAATGCTACCAAGCAACATAGCGCCTTTATTCAAGCACACAGCTTTTGGGAAATCCACTCGAGTACCACATCCAGATTTTGGGAGGACTCTTGGCAGCAACTCCCCAAACTCACCTCTCTCTTCCATAAACCCAAGTGGCAAGCTACTATGCTGCCCAATGATCAAATCCACGTCCATTAGTTTTGGCAGCAACAATCTTCACAAGGTTTTCAACTTTAGAGATCAGATGGCACCTGGTAGGCCAACTGGAAGGAGGAAACTTATGAAGAGATCGATCAAGAGCTCACACTCAGGAAAATTAAAATCTCTGATCAAAAGGATAAAGTGCGATGGGGATATACACCCAGAGGTATGTTCACTACCAAGGAAGCATACCAACTTCTCTATCAACCCATGCAGATAATAAAGGATCAGCTATGGGATCAGGTTTGGCAACCAAGCATCTGGCCTAAGGTCTCTACATTCCTTTGGCTTCTAAGCAAACAGAGGATCCTCACTTGGGACAATCTACAAAAGCAAGGATTTACCGGGCCTTCCAGATGTCCCAACTGCAATCTTCACACAAAGACCACTTCACATATTTTGGACACCTTCCCATTAGCAGCACAACTTTGGGAGAGAAATGCATAGTGCAATAGAAGAATGGGAAGATCTGTGGGAGATATTGTAAACACCATCAGGAACTGGCCTCGAAAACCTTTCCAAATTCTATTACTCAATTCCCTCTGGAACCTCTTATCGAGCTTTGTCTATTGGATCATCTAGAAGGAGAGAAATAACAAGATCTTCAAAAATCACAGTACGCCCTTTGATATCCTGTGGCTACTTCTCAAACAAAACCTTCAAGAAACACTAGCTCTAAGGCACTGGAAAGACTCAGATTTGCCCGCATCACCCCAGGAATGCCTCATTCTGAAAAATTGGAATCTGGATCTCAAAATTTCAGCTCAAGTCAAGTCTAGCTCCTCCATCCATACTGATTCTCCCCAATTCTGGTCTCCTCCTGCAACCCACTCTTACAAAATGAACTTCGACGGAGCTGCTAAGGGAAATCCTGGGCTGGCTGGTTTCGGTGGTATTTTCAGAGATGATGTAGGCTCTGCACTGTACATATATCATGGTTCGCTTCACAGAGACTCCAACAACGCTGCTGAACTTGAAGGCTTATGGAAGGGCATTTGTATAGCAGAAATGGAAATTTTTTTCCCTCTAGAGGTTGAAGGGGATTCTCAAATTCTAAAATAGGCAGCTATTCAAATTCACTCAGGCACCTCAGTATCAAAGATCGCTTTGAACTGGTGGCTTCTAAGCAGATTGGAACAAATTGAAGATTGGCTCAGGGCTCCCTGCAGCATTACCTTCAAGAACATCTGGCGTATAGCTAAAAAGGTATCAGACGGACTGGAAAATCAAGGCGTCAATCAACAACTCCCCTTCTTCTCTGGTACTCTGAGCAGTTCTAATGATGCACAACTCAAACGAGACTGCAATCTTCTAGTGAAACAAGATCTATCTCTCCCGGATGCGGGTGTGCAACTATGCATTCAATACGTGGGTGACATGGTGGGTTTCTGCGTGGCTTATTACCACTGCCATCCGGCCTCACGTGATGCTCGTCTTTACTTCATCTGCTTACATCTTCAATGTTGTGTTAATGAAACTCGTCCCTCCACACCAGCCTGCAAGTTCATCTGTCATGGTGCCTCTCCAAGGTTTCATTCATGCTCCTCCCCTGCACTCGTGTTGTTCCCTTGATGCCGCAGAGCCTCGCTCTCGGACCAGCACCGGGAAACGTTGCGCTCTGGAATGCTGCATCGATTTTTTGCTAGGATTTCATGTTTCAGAAAGTCCTTTCTGCAAACTCACTCGTCTCTCATCCTCAGTATTCTCCAGTGCTCCTTTGCGGGATGAAGCTTGGCCTGTTTCAGCCCCCCTGCCTCCACAGTACTACTGACTGTTCTGCACCTCCTGTTCTTTACATCATTCCAAGACTGTGCCAGAGAATGCACTATAGGAGGGGAAGTTCTCATGGGTGTGTGATTTTCCAGCCCTCCTCCTCTACTTCTGACTCCTCGTCTTACTCCTCAGATTTCTACTCTGACCGCTATCCTGATACTAGGAGTGGTCGTGGTCGGGGTCAAGGGTAGCATAACTCAGCATCGCGCTCTCATCTCTCCTCCCCTACTCAATCTCATATCGCTCGTTTTCAGTTCCCCTGCACTCTCAGTAATTCCTCCTTCATAGCTACAGTTACCATTGAGCTTCGAGAGGACTCTTCTAGTTTGGTTGCTGCGACACCAGGGGTGACTCTGGAGACAAGGGTAGAAGATAAGCATGGTACTTCTCAAATTGATAACAAGCAGAGTAAGGATCCTAGTGGCACTGCAACCTAGGACGTGAGCTTTCAAGTTGGTCCGAGCGTCCCAACTAGTGGCAGTTTTACAGGCAAGGAGGGACATCCTACTGAGGAGGAAGACCCTTAAAAAAATGCATGCTGCATCGTTGAAGAGTCGCCTTCCACCTCTCATGAAGCTTAATCAGCTCTGCATTCAAAGGTTTTTGATTCCCTGTTGCTCGAATGGGCTCAATTCCCTCTTGTTTTACAGTCATTATATGCTCTACAGTTCTCATGCTTAGACTTTTTCTCTAAGTTAAATTTCCAGTTTCCCCTGCATGGGCGTCATTCTTTTGTTTGTGTCTTTGGGTTTCTATTATGGTTACATCAGTTCAATGGGTCAGAACTTAGTTTTGAAATGGGCAGCATCTCCCTGTTTATTTGTATGGGATCAGTCAATCTGTTTTGGTCTTTGAAGTACCCCTGGTTAGTTTTCTGTTTCGTTATGGGCGAATGCTGCATCTCTGAGCTAGACATGGTCATGGTCTTTGAATTTCTTCTGGTCAGTCTTTAGCTAGTTCTTTTGGTTAGTTTTCAGCAATGTAATGAGCGTATGCCGCATCTCTGGGCTAGACTTCTCGAGGCCACTTCCTCTTTGTAAAATATTTTTTGTATCAATATAGGAGTAGACAAATTCAGAAAAAAAAAACTATGAATGAACTATGCTTTCATGTTTGAATTACGGGATGATGGCACCAATCATTATCCATCATTGTCATGCTTCCGTCATACTGTTGAGTCTCAAATCTGCATCTTTCTTATACATCTTCCTAGACCTTTTTCATTCACCTGAACCTTCCAAGTTGTCAATATCATTGTATATTAATTGCAAAAGAGAATCTAAAATGGTTTTTAACTATATTTTGTGTCTGTTGTTTGATTTATATTTTTTCTCATTTAGCTGCGGAATCTTGCCACTTTCTACAGCTGCTGCAACTTTCCGCAGCCATTTTGTGAAATTCTATGTTGCAGGTGTCTTCAGGTAAAACGAGCCACATGGGCAAGTCAGAAATGATGTGGACATGGATCGTGTCCTATTGGCTCGAGCAAATTCACTTAAGGAGGCTGTGGTCAAAGGTGGCCAAGTGGAAGTCAACCGTAGAATCCCACGGTGACAGCACTCTGTTTCTCATCACGTGAGGATTTGCATGACCGTTTCTAACTTATGGGATGCTGGATCCCTGGACGTGATGATTTACGTGTCTCCATCAGCACAAACTTTAGGGAATTAGTTATATTACCTTTGTTATAAATAACGCGTTTGCATACGCATATTAGATTAGTCTCCATTAGCCTCCAGATAGCTCTGTAATGTAATTACGTTGCCACTGTGCCGTAATATCATCTCTATGTTATGACTACATTTTAATATATAAGAAGACTCTTTTTCCAAGCGTAATTCGTACTTGAAGGCTGTTGCCAAGGCTGGTGCAGAGGGCCCCTGCACATGCTGAGGTTTTGTGCATTATTGTATAGTTCTTATTTTATTTCTTTAAGCTCATTGTGCCATAAGTCATTCATGTGTTTATACATTACATCTTTCATGGTATTTATGCTTCATCTCTGTTTATAATCTTTCATGCTTTACATCTTACTTCTGTCCATAATCTTTCATGTTTTATGTTGTTGATAACTGATCAGTGTTCCTATTTCAGATTACAAATAGGCAGCCCGGGCATTTGCATAACCTTTTGACTAATGACATGGAATCAATATTGTTCTTCTGCTAATTTACTTTTTGTTTAATTCCAGCACTGCTTTGTTTATTTCAGTCTTGCAAATTTGTTTCCGTAGTTAGATTTAGATATATTAAATTACTCATGTCATTTTCAGTTACCTCCGAAAGCCACAGCTGGACTGATGGTGAGGGATTGAAGTATGAATGTGTAGTTTGATATTAGTTTACTTTCTGCAAGTTAGATATATTAAATTGCTCATGTCATTTTCAGTTACCTCCGAAAGCCACAGCTGGAATGATGGTGAGGGATTGAAGTATGAATGTGTAGTTTGATATTAGTTTACTTTCCGCAAGTTAGATATATTAAATTTCTCATGTCATTTTCAGTTACCTCCGAAAGCCACAGCTGGACTGATGGTGAGGGATTGAAGTATGAGTGTGTAGTTTGATATTAGTTTCTTTTTCTGCAAATTAGATATCAGATTGCTCAAGTTGTTTATGGTTACCTCCGAAAGCCATAACTGGACTAATGGCGAGGGATCAGAATATAAGTTGATGTAATTTGATTTAGATTTACTTTGTTGCAATTCTTGGATTTCTTTAAGCATAGTTTCTTTTGTGTTTAGACAGCAGCAAGGATAGTTTGGTTTTCATGCTCAATAGTTCACTGTTTGATTTATTAGGCTAGCAGCACACTTTCATTTCCTTTCAAGTTTTTTCATTGTATGTTTCAAATTCCTTTTGAAGTTTGAAGTTGGTAAATAATTATAAAGGATATCATTGCCTTGAACAATAATAACCATACTTGTTTTTATTTTAGAATTTCCATCTCACATTAGAAAACCAAAAATGACAAAAAGACAAGAAATAGGTTATCTTGCACATAAGTGCGCCACACTTCATCATCTTACGAATTCCAGATTGATAAATTAATGTAGAAATTTAGGACACACTAAATTGACCAAACATTTTGGCGCCGTTGCCGAGGAAGTGTAACTAGGTAGCCAATTTCCTAAAAAAAAAAACAAAATAATAAAAGAAGGGAAAACTTGATAATTTCTTGAAGTATGCTCTCCTTTTGCACCTAGTGTGATCTGGAGGATCAGAAAAGAGAATTATTGGTTTAGTATTTTTTTAAGTATGCTCTCTTCTTGCACCTAGTGTGATCTGGAAGATCAGAAAGAGAATTATTATCCCTACTTAAAAAAAAAAAAAATGACATGCATAGAGCAAGAGATTCTAGGGGAAGGTTTATAGCTAAAGCCAAGAGTTTGATTTTCACAACTCCATCTTCTTCAAGGCATAGACAAGAATCACCACCATCTACCCCTAGCCTTAAGATTTTTGGAATTCAAGGAGCAGCTGAATTAGATGATTCTCCTATACCACCTACTAAACCTCATTTAGAAAAGGAAGAGACTCCCTCTCATCCTCCCTTGATAGAAGAAATAGAGGACTTTAAGGACTCTAAATAAACTATCATGGCAGAATAAATAATAGATGGATTTGGAGGTAGAGGTAGAGGTAGAGGAGGAGGAAACAATGGAGACAACAATGGTGAAGGAAATAATGGAAGAAATAGGGAAGGAGACAACTTGTTTGGATTCCCTATAGTTGATGAGGAAACTCATACAAAGATGAAAAATATCTCACCATCTGTCCTCCCTAACTTTTATGGATTGCGAAGTGAGGATCCTGAAACATTTCTGTTTGAGTTTGAAGTTGTGTGCCGAACTTATGACTATATGGAAGACTCTCAAAAACTCAAACTGTTTCCTTCAACAATGAAGGGAGCTGCTTTGAAATGGTTCATGGGATTAGCCACTCAATCTATTAGGACTTGGAATGATATGAAAAAAACATTTTTGGATAGATACTTGGACTATTGTATGCCCACCAATCACAAGGATGAGGTATTCAAAATGATGCAAAAAGAAGATGAAAATTTGGAAGACTTACTTGAAAGATTTCAATGCAACTTGAAAAGAGCAAAGATGAGCAACTTAGATGATGAAACCTTGAAATCCCTCATATTAAAATCCATTAGAGATGAATGGATAGATATTTTAAACATGATGGGGAAAGGAGACATTTCTCAACTTCCACTTCGTGACATAATAGAACTATGTGTCCATCTCTCAAGAGGAAAATCTAAAACAGGAAAAGGGCCTAGGGATCCTTCTCTTATTAGGGCTAACAAATCTGCAACTGGATCAGTAAGTAGGGCAGAGATTGGTAATATGATTGATGAATTCAAAACTGATATCTTAGGGAGCCTTAGTGAACAACTAGACACCCTTAAAATCCAAAACAAGCAGAAAGCAGAAACAGATGCTTTAGCCATCTTTTTTCCGAAATGTAGGAAGAAACATGCTTTAAGGGAATGTCCCTTGGATGCAAAAGTTGTAGAAACATGTATGATTTTCTCAGAGAATCATGAGATCAAGGATTGTCCTTCAATTCATGGACTCAAAGCTGTTTTTCAAGAAGACCCAAATTCAGTAGAATCTCTCTGTTTTGTTGCAAGAAGACCTTGGCAGGGACAACAAACTCAAGGGTTTAACAACCCTATGAATCTTCAAACCCACCAAATTGGAATCCTTGGCAACACCCTTGGCCCCAACATCAAAATCCATATTAGCCATGGGTACAAGGGATGCAAAATCCTTATGGGAGATTTGCTCAATTTTATCAATATCCTCCATCTTTTCAAAATCAACAAGCTCCACAACTTCCAAACCCAAATCCACAACTTTCATTGGCATTTCCACAACAACAACCTTCTCAACAAAATCCAAATCCTCAACTCATGCTCCCATACCAAAAAAATACAAATCAACTTCCAGCTCAGCCATTGCCAAATCCTAACAATAAAAATCCTCAGAATACTTACATGGTAGAAGGACAACAATTTCCTACCTATATGATTGTTCCTCTCAATGATGTACAACTCAGATCTAGTAGAGTTTTAGAAAAACCTTCTATAGATGACCTAGAACAGGATACCTCTGAGGAGGACTCTCTTGAAGCCAATAAGGGTTCTGAAGAAGTATCTCTTCAAAACTCAAATATTCAAAAAGAGAAAGAAAAGTTAACACCCACAACTCCTATAGTTGAGCAACTTGCATCTTCATCTACACCTCCTTTTCCTGAAAGACTACAAATTGACAAGGGGTGGAAAAACAAATCTTGTTGCCTAACTATGATTTTCTAGATGAATTGAAGAATGTTTGTATCAAGATTCCCTTGCTACAAGCCATTCGAGAGATTCCTATTCTAGCAAAAACAATAAAGGAGTTGAGTTTCAAAAGACCAGGAAGGAAACTAAAAGACACAAGAAGAATCCACCTGGTAGGAAAAATTACAGATATTATGATGGGAAAAATCACCATGCAGAAGTATGTAGATCCAGGAAGTCCAATTGTCAAGACACATATAAATGGGATAGAAATTCCAAACACATTGATTGACTTAGGGGCTGCTATTAACATTATGAGTAGACGGACTATGGACCAGCTAAAACTTCCTAACCTTCTTTTTACACCTACTTTACTGCAACTTGCAGATCGATCAATTATTAAACCAGATGGTGTATTAGAAGATATTTCAATCTCCTTAGATTCTTGGGAATATCTGGTAGATTTTATGATTTTGACTCCCAAGAGTAATCTAGGAGGGCACCCACTTATCTTAGGAAGACCTTGGCTAGCCACAGCTGATGCTTTTATTAGTTGTAGATCTGGGGATATGTACATTTCTAATGGTAATTTGACAAAGAAATTCAATTTGTATCCTCCAGAAAAAGAAATTATAGAAGTAGGAGACAATGAATGGGTCGATGATGAGGACATTATACAACTTGTCTTTACCATTTCGGAAATTAGTGAGGATAGTCAAATTCTGAACACATTAGAAAATTTCGAGACATCTTCAGAATATGACCCCACACAATTTCAGTTGGAATCTGACATAGAATATTTATCATCAAGACAAATTTCTCTTTACTCTATGGAAGAGTTTGGTAGTTCTACCATTGAGATTTTTCCAGGAAAAAAATTGAATATCAACAAACATTTGGAAAAGTCACAAAAAAAAGAACTAATCAAAATCTTGCAAAAACATTCTACTGCATTTGCATGGGAGTATACTGACATGAAAGGTATTGATCCTGAGACTTGCATCCATAATATCTATATTGAGGAAAACAGTAGACCAATCAGACAACCTCAAAGAAGGATGAATCCAAATCTTAGGGAGATAGTGAAAGAAGAGCTCCAAAAACTACTCAATGTAAACTTCATTTATCCAATTTCAGATAGCCGATGGGTTTCTCCTTTGGTTATAGTACCTAAAAAGAATGGTAAATGGAGGGTATGCATTGATTACGGGGAATTGAACAAAGAAACTTTGAAGGATCACTTTCCTTTGCCTTTTATCGATCAGGTATTAGATACATTAGTAGGTAAAAAGTACTTTTCATTTTTGGATGGTTTTAGTGGCTATAATCAAATTCAGGTAGCACCTGAAGATCAAGATAAGACCACATTTACTTGTCCATGGGGAACTTTTGCCTACCGAGTGCTTCCTTTTAGGTTATGTAATGCACCCGCAACATTCCAAAGAGCAGTACTAGGAATTTTTTCTGATCTAATCCATGATTGTGTAGAGGTTTATATGGATGATTTTACAATTTATGGTAATTCATTTGAAGAGGCATTAGAAAATTTGGAAAAAGTTCTTATAATATGTAAAGAAACAAACCTTTCATTAAGCCATGAAAAATGCTTTATGATGTTTACTGAAAGGATTGTTTTGGGGCATCATATTTCGGGAGATGGGATTAAGGTTGATAGATCAAAAGTTGAAGTCATCTCCAAGTTACCTATTCCAAATTGTCAAAGAGATGTTAGAAGTTTTCTAGGATTTACTAGTTACTATAGAAGATTTATAGAAAACTTCACTAAAATTGCATCTCCACTCTTCAAATTGCTTACAAAAGACTGTGAATTCAAATGGGATCCTGATTGTCAATCAGCCTTTGAAACTTTGAAAACAAGAATATCTGAAGCACCTATCTTGAGAGGACCAAATTGGAAACTCCCTTTCTATATTTCTATGGATGCTTCAGATACAGCTCTAGGAGCTGTGTTGGGTCACAAAGATTTAGTTCCTTATGCCATTTATTACACCAGTAAAAATTTGACTCCCACAGAGTTGAACTATACTGTGACTGAAAAAGAGTTTTTAGCTGTTGTTCATGCAATTAATAAGTTTAGACATTACATAACAGGCTATGAAACTTTTATTCATACTAACCATTCTGCAATTAGATATTTAATGAACAAACCTGTTACTAATGGCAGAGTGACAAGATGGTTCTTAATTTTGCAAGAATTCAATATTACTGTGTTGGATAGACCAGGAAAACAAAATACAGTAGCTGATTTCTTGTCTAGGATTCAGAATACTAAAGAAGATTCTCCTGTAGAGGATAAGTTTCCTGATGAATACTTGTTTGCAGTAACTATTAAGACCTCTTGGTATGCAGATATTGCTAACTATTTGGTTACAGGGAAACTACCTTCACATTTATTTCCAAGTGAAAAATGAAAAATTATTCAGGAGAGTTCAAAATATTCATGGATTTCTAACGAATTGTTCAAAACAGGGCCAGATCTTGTGATCAGAAGATGTGTCAGGGAAGATGAAATGCCTGATATTCTTAAGGCATGTCATGATGAACCATGCGGCGGACACTTTGCAGACAAAAGGACGGCCTATAAAATCCTCTATTTAGGATATTATTGGCCTTCCCTCTTCAAAGATGCAAAACAATATGTCAAAAGGTGTGACAGCTGCCAAAGAGTAGGGAAACCTACCCTTTCAAATGAAATGCCATTGCAACCACGGGTACTCATTGAACCCTTTGAAAAATGGGCTTTAGATTTCATTGGACCTATTAATCCACCATCTAAGCAAAAGAAGTATATATTGGTTTGTACTGATTATGTTACTAAATGGGTAGAAGCCAAAGCATTGGTATCTGCTACTGAAAATTCAGTTGTTCATTTTCTTTATGAGGATATTTTTACTCGCTTTGGTGTTTCAAGAGAAATTGTGACAGATCAGGGAAGCCAATTCACATCCAACTTGGTGGAGAAATTGATGGAAGAATACAAAATCAAGCACCAGAAGATCTACTCCTTACCATCTGCAAGCAAATGGTCAAGTGGAGTCTACAAACAAAGTTCTTGAAAGTATCATCACCAAAACTGTTCATCTACATAGAAGAGATGGGGCAGAAAGGCTTCCTGAAGCCTTGTGAGCTTATAGAACTACATGGAGAAATACAACAGGACATTCTCCCTATGAACTTGTTTATGGGAAAGAAGTCCTGCTCCCCATTGAGTTCCAAGTCAAGACCTTCAAGATAGCAGTCCAATTGGGGATGAATTTATCAGAAGCCCAAAAGCATAGAATGGAGCAATTAAATGAGCTAGATGAGATCAGACAAGAAAAAATTCTAAGAAATGATCTAGTTCAATATCAAAGAGCTAAATGGCATGACAAGTACATCAAAGAGAAGAAGTTTCAAGAAGGAGATTGGGCATTGTTATTTGATTCCAAGTTTTAAGATTTTCAAGGAAAATTTCAGACTCATTGGCTTGGGTCATATGAGATTGACAAGATCTTTAGCAATGGAGCGATAAGAATCAAGACCATTGATGAGTTTCAAACTCCTCTTATTGTGAATGGCCACAGATTGAAAGTTTATCATAAGCCACTCTCAAAAGAGGAATTTGTCAAAATGTTTCAAGAAAATTCTGCAATCAGGCTGGTACAAAAGAATTCTTCTTCTCCACCAGCCTAGCTTTTGTTCTTTCAATTAAAAAAATTAAAAAAAAATTAAAAAAAAATTGTATAAGCCTGAAAACCAATCACTGATTGGCAGTATTATACAGAAAATGTAGGGTGAAAATCAGGAACACCTGACACCCTATATTTTCCAAAAAATAAAAATAAAAAAAATCTCTCTTTCATTTCACAAGTTTTTTGACCACCCATTCCACTTCATTCCATTTCATTCCACTTCATTTCACTCCATTTCACTCCATTCCACTTCATTTTATCTATTTCATTCCATTTCACCAATAAAATACTTTTTCATGACCATTTGTCATCCGTTCATGTTCATTCACCCAAATAATAGCTGTGTCAGTTTCCGTAGCTGACATCTGTTTCCGCAGCTGACACCAGTTTCCGCAACCAGAAGCAGATTCCGCAGCTACCACTCTATTTTCAAAAGAATGTACAGCCAGATGTTATTTCCATAACCATGAAATCAAATGCAGGTGTGAGGACCAATTATGAAGACATGGGGCATTCAAGATATCAATGAGGAGCAACTAATTGAAGACCAAGGAAAAATGGCAAGAATTACAAGGTATGAGTAAAATTTATTTCAAATAGCATTGAAAACACATTTTTATATAGTTATGAACCATAAGCTCCATTATGTGCAATGATTATATTGAAAAACTCCGTAACTCTTTCACGATCTCCATATGATCCTCCCACATTCATTTTCAAACGGTCCCATAATTAAACCTCTGATCTTCACTCATACTCCGATATTCCACCTGTGACAATGAGACGTAGTTGATTTGACTACGGCTTCTTTCAGCCGCATAAAATCCATAGCCGTTGTTTAAACGTGCTTACATTTATTTTGCAGCCACCAAATTTCAAACACTGCCGGATGTGTTATACTCTTCCTATTGTTCTATTAACCGTATCTCTGCCGTGCTCACATAACCCTTCTCTGTTCCGCTTCGTTCTCTGTTATGTTACAGTCTGTATATCCATTCTCTGATATCTACCTACAGTCATCGTGCTCATTTCCATTCATTCAGCCGTCCTACTTCCATTGAACCACTTCACGCAGGGAAGTTTAAAAAAAAAAAGCAAAAAGAAAGATGGGTAAATTGTTGAGAGCAGAATCAGAAGGACCTAAATTCATGGAAGGATATCCGCAAGTCAGGGATATATTGAAGAAGGAAAAGTGGCTACGGTTTATCCAAAAGTTTAGAGGCTACCATAAAGAAGTGACAAAAGATTTTGCAAGGTCGTTCAATGGCCTGGAGGTAGAGATTGGAGACCTTAAGTTTACAGTGAATGAGGCATCTATAGCATCTGCCACAGAACTTCTTCAAGAGGGTGAACGTTGGTTTAAGAACAAAAGCATTAGTGATGAAGCCTGGAGAATAATCTTACGAAACCCAGGTATGGACATAACTATTTTTAAAAGAGGAATTCCTGTTCATGCTTTGAAATAGGAATGGGCTACTTTGTTGCTAGTTGTTCAAAAATTCATCACCTGTGAAGGCCGTTTTGGGTCCATGTATATGTACCATACCAGATTGCTGATGAATTTTCTAGATAATCAAACTCTCAATCTCCCATATTTTCTATTAAATAGTTTGAAGAAGATGTCCGTGACTGTTCAGAAACATTTAGGAGATGTAGAACCACATCTATATCACCATGGTCTTGTAAAAATTTTGATTGAAAAACAGTTAAAAGAGAACAAGGATACATGGGAACAATTTTTGATCAGAAATTTCTTTGAAGAACCTCAAGAAATTCCTGAAGGTAGCACATCAAGAAGGAGTAGGAGAAAAAGAACAAATGATGAAACTCAAATTACTCCTACTACTACAATTGAAAGAACTAGTAGGGAAGAGAGACTATCAAAAAGGAAGAAGAAAGAAACCAAGGGTAAAAAGCCAATAACATCAAAAGAAAGAAAAAAAGTATTGAGGCTATACATCAAACCCCTTCTTCCGAAGAAGAATATCATCAAGTGTTATCTGAGAGATTGGTTCATCTTCAAGAACAGTTATCTACAGCCAAGAAGAAAGAGAAAGGAAAACAAAAGCAAAAAGACAGTGGTCCACAGCGTGTGAGAAGAAGTTCCAGGCTTAAGGGGAAGTTGAGGAAAACGCAAATGAAGGGACCTGATTTTATCGATTTGGGAGAAGAAGCATATGAAAAATCACCAGCTGACCATAGTCCATCTCACTCTCAGTCAGTTAGTGAACCTGGTTAATTTCATTCTCAGTCAGACATTGAACATAGTCCATCCCATTCTCAGCCATATTTTGAAGACAACTCTCCTTCACGGCATTTTGGGGACAGCCCAATAAAAATGACACCTGATATAGACCCCAAGTAGCAAGAAGTATATGATTATATAGAATCTTTAGAAAAATCAGCTACAGGTCCCAGTACTTCGTCCATTCAGCCTCACATATCACAAAATGATCTAGTCCAATCACTGAAACAGGAAGTCTTTGAGCTAGAGCTTTTAAATAGACACATTAAAAATGAAAATGATACATTGAAGGAACAAAGAAAATTGGGCAAAATCATTCATGATAATACCATGCTACATCTAGGAATATGGTAGAAGAAGAACAAGAAATTGAAAAAGAAATGCCAGAAGTTAAGCAGAGCACTGGTTAATATCAAATTTAGATGCTTAATGAAGAAAACCAGGATGTTAGCAGCACCAAGGAAGAAGAGGAGAGGATTGGATGTACTGGCTGAAATGTCAAGGCATATGAACTGAAGAAGGATTATCAAAATTTTGGTTGCATGAGGACATGCAACACCTTCACAGTGGGGGTATGTTGAGTCTCAAATCTGCATCTTTCCTATACACCTTTCTAGACCTTTTTCATTCACCCGAACCTTCTAAGTTGTCAATATCATTGCATATTAATTGTAAAAGAGCATCTAAAATGGTTTTTAACTATGTTTTGTGTCTGCTGTTTGATTTAGATTTTTGCTCATTTAGCTGCGGAATCTTGCCACTTTCCGTAGCTGCTGCAACTTTCCGCAGCCATTTTGTGAAAGTCTATGTTGCAGGTGTCTTCAGGTAAAACGAGCCACATGGGCAAGTCATAAATGATGTGGACATGGATCGTGTCCTATTGGCTCGAGAAAATTCACTTAAGGAGGCTGTGGTCAAAGGTGGCCAAGTGGAAGTCAACCGTAGAGTCCCACGGTGACAGGACTCTGTTTCTCATCACGTGAGGATTTGCATGACCGTTTCTAACTTACGGGAGACACATCAACACCTGTACACTGCTCCATAAGCCGAATCCAACATCCACTCCTCATGGATTTACTCCTCACTACGACCATGATGTTGGATCCCTGGACGTGATGATTTACGTGTCTCCATTAGCATAAACGTTAGGGAATTAGTTATATTACCTTTGTTATAAATAACGTGTTTGCATACGCATATTAGATTAGTCTCCATTAGCCTCCAAATAGCTCTGTAATGTAATTACGTTGCCACTGTGCCGTAATATCACCTCGATGTTATGACTGCATTTTAATATATAAGAAGACTCTATTTCCAAGCGTAATTCGCATTTGAAGGCTGTTGCCAAGGCTGGTGCAGAGGGCCCCTGCACACGCTGAGGTTTTGTGCATTATTGTATAGTTCTTGTTTTATTTCTTTAAGCTCATTGTGCCATAAGTCATTCATGTGTTTATACATTACATCTTTCATGGTATTTATGCTTCATCTCTATTTATAATCTTTCATGCTTTACATCTTACTTCTGTCCATAATCTTTCATGTTTTATGTTAACTGATCAGTGTTCTTGTTTCAGATTACAAATAGGAAGCCCGGGCATTTGCATAATCTTTTGAATAATGACATGGAATCAATATTGTTCTGCTGCTAATTTATTTTTCTTAGTTTTTGTTTAATTCCAGTACTGCTTTGTTTATTTCAGTCTTGCACATTTGTTTCCATAGTTAGATTTAGATATATTAAATTTCTCATGTCATTTTCAGTTACCTCCGAAAGCCACAGCTGGACTGATGGTGAGGGATTGAAGTATGAGTGTGTAGTTTGATATTAGTTTACTTTCTGCAAGTTAGATATATTAAATTGCTCATGTCATTTTCATTTACCTCCGAAAGCCACAGCTGGACTGATGGTGAGGGATTGAAGTATGGATGTGTAGTTTGATATTAGTTTACTTTCTTCAAGTTAGATATATTAAATTGCTCATGTCATTTTCAGTTACCTCCGAAAGCCACAGCTAGACTGATGGTGAGGGATTGAAGCATGAGTGTGTAGTTTGATATTAGTTTCTTTTTCTGCAAATTAGACATCAGATTGCTCAAGTTGTTTATGGTTACCTCCGAAAGCCATAGCTGGACTAATGGCGAGGGATCAGAATATAAGTTGATGTAATTTGATTTAGATTTACTTTGTTGCAATTCTTTGATTTCTTTAAGCATAGTTTCTTTTGTGTTTAGACAACAACAAGGATAGTTTGGTTTTCATGCTCAATAGTTCACTGTTTGATTTATTAGGCTAGCAACACACTTTCATTTCCTTTCAAGTTTTGTCATTGTATGTTTCAAATTCCTTTTGAAGTTTGAAGTTGGTAAATAATTATAAAGGATATCATTGCCTTGAACAATCATAACCATACTTATTTTTATTTTAGAATTTCCATCTCACATTAGAAAACCAAAAACGACAAAGAGACAAGAAATAGGTTATCTTGCACATATAGTGCGCCACACTTCATCAGCTTACGAATCCCGGATTGATAAATTAATGTAGCAATTTTGGACACACTAAATTGACCAAACACATACCATACCATTAAATAGGGACATCCTATCATAATAATTGTTGTATTTCTTTCTCCTCTTCTTCGGTCATTTCCACATGAGATACACTTATGATAAATTCCAATTCTGACCTTTGCACCGCATGCATTCATAATTGTTGCAATCACTCCTCTTTTCTTCAGCTCTAAGGCTATGAACACCGTTATCTAGTATAAACTGTGATTATTGATTTCTGACATTTCCCCCGTATGCGTTCATGATTGATCTAATCTCTCTTATACTTAAAGACAAGGCCGAAATAAATGCAGACAGAGGGAGAAATTAGCTCAGATAACACATCAACGATGGGAGAAAAATCTCTCTGAAATGAACCAAGGATCTTGAAAATCTTAGACGTAGCTCACACCATTCTTTAGCAAGTTGGCTGGTTTCCATACCTACACAAATTGCAAGGGTTTGACACAGAAATAACATTTGAATTCCTGCAGAACCTACAGGAGGAACATACCAAACTCAGAGGAAGGATTGTACCGGTCACATAGAATATCAATGTTGAAGTCTCTAGAATATCAACAGAGGGAGAAATATGGACCGAAAAACACCTTCTTCTACGGGAGGCAATCGTAGCATACCAGGATCTAGGAGAAACATTGGAACATAAAGGAAAGGGGATGAACCCTGCGTCCCTAAAAAAACCTTGGCAACATTCATCTAGAGATACATCACATGAGATGGATGCAAATATGTGGTAAAATCTTGCCAACTCATATTGTTAGCCGTTTTTAAACAAAAAATTTCAGTTAATCTACCTTATTTCTTGAATTATGTATTACACGACACTGTTGTTCGAATTATAAAGGCTGAAAACACCCAAGCAGTCGTCATCCACCATGGCTTAATCAAGTTAATTATCATTCATGAGCTAGGCAAACAACAAAAATCCTAGGATAGCTTTGTTAACCCTACCGTGCATGCCCCTGAGGGAAACCATGTCGGAATAAAAATTGAGTTTCTTAGAATAAATATACCTAGGAGAGCAAGAGGAAAAAGGACTTTTTATTTGACTTCAAAACTAGGGGAGTGAAGACGGTCTGAAAGACTGAAATTATGACAAGACACCTCGAAATTTCCCGATGAGACAGAGCCATCCCATACACCACCTTCAAGCCCTCAACACATACCCTTACAAGACTATGAATAAGATATGGCTCGAGTCCTGGAGAAAATGAGGGAATCTCATGAAATTAGAAGCAAATCTGAACAAGTTGAGGAGCAAGAGGAACTGTTTAATCAATCCTTCACTGCCAACAGCTCTGGCCACATTGAAATATTAACCCACAAAGATGAATTGCGGGCTTTTAGGGCCTTATCTCCTCTCTATATTGATTGTGTGAATAGGGAAGATCAGGCGGAAGGGGTAGCCGAATCTAAAAACTAGTCAGGAGACACCATCCCCTTACAACAAAATGCAAGCATGGAGACAGTCCCCCTAACTCCTGAAGGGAAAAATATCTCACCCAGTTGGGAAATTAATGCAGAAATAAAATTCGGAGTGCAGGAAGGAAATATCATCACTAATAACCTTGGAACTGGCACCACCGTTCCTGAAAATGAATCTGCTACTTCTCCATCCCCTGCCAAAACTGTGCTAGAAGAGAAATCAACCGAAAATAAGTTAAGGAAAATGAGCAGTACTTGCAGGAGGTTAAGAAAAATGATAAACCATCTGAAGAAACAGTTGAAGGAAGTAAGAAGGTTTTGGAAGCCTAACACATAATTGGTCACCACTGAAACCCAAACAGAATATGTCACCCAATTGATAGACACTACTGAGATTTAGGTACAGACTGACATAGTGGACATTGTTGAAGTTTTTGTGTAGACTAGGCTAGACCGTATAGAAGAAAAGGAAACCCAAACAGAGGAGACACCTACCTACTCTCCCCTAGTAGAAAAGGATGCCAATCAAAAATTGCAGAATGAATTAATTCAAACCCAAAATGAATTGGAACATTTTATAAAGGAAGTGGTACTTGCACAAGAACATCAGGCACTATTGAATAAATTCAAAGACCTTTCTGCAATAGAGGATGAGACATTTTCTCAACTTAGAGAAGAAAAGGCAAAGGTAAAGAAAGCACAGGGTCAGGTGGAACAAGCCAATAAGAAAACCAATATGGTTTGCTCTTTGTACTCTGATGTACTAACATGCAGGGCACCAACCACCAACTATGCCCTATTCTTAGTAGAACAGTATATATTATTGAAAATCAAGGCTGTCAGGGAAGGGGAGCTTACGAGTTTTAAAACCATTGAGGAATTTTTCTAATGTTGCATTGAGAATAATGAGCAGGTCCAATATCTCTTATGTGAATTATACTTGCATAAATTCTTTCTAGAGGAGGACAGGGGCAATAATCCCAGCCCCTTTATAGGGGACATTCAGTTCCAGGATTTCCTCTCTTTTTCCAAGAACCAGACTCGGTGGTCTAAATCCTACAACATTTTCCAGAAGAGGGAGCATGGCCTAGACCTATGGGTTAGAGCGGAGCCTACTAGACCCTTGTACCTATTCACCCAAGATAATATTTTCATCCAGAGGAAGGGAGTAAGGACTATACTGGTACCTATCCATAAGGATATCATACAACATGGGTGGTAGTATTTCTAAGAAATTTAGGAATTAGCTTTGTTTGTAGCCAAATAGAGGTGGATGGCCTCCACGAACAATGTGAAAAACAAAGAACCATTTGGCTACAGAAAATTCAAAGCAAATGCCTCCATATTCCTTTTATACAACAATATAATCTTCAACATAGGCCCTACATGGATAGGATGCAGGTACAACTACCCTCTCATATGGTACCCCCCTGAGGGTTATGATCATGATTATGAGCTGCCAGAGGTGCACACAAACTCCACCTTTGCAAATATCAAACATAAAAATGGCTTCAGATCCTATAAAGAAGAAGTCTACCTTGCGTATTATGTGACCCAGTTACACCTTAACCATTTTTTTGCACAAGGACCTAAAAATAGGTAAGTAGGGGAGTATGTTGGGCTGAGAAAAAGGTACATTTTCATCCTATATTTACCACGAATTGTTATGCACTTTTATGAATTTTTCCTCCTATTAACAATAAAGGAAATGAAATTAATGTAAATTTAGGACAAAATGAACTGACGGTAAAAGGGATGTTTAACAACGGTAAATTGACTTGTTGTATCTTCATTTACAGAGAAAAAAAGCAGCTGAACTAATGATAACCAAAAGACAGCTAACAAAGAGAAACAAATGGGATCATGATGACTCCCATGGGCTGGAAGAAGACAGAAAGGCACATCCACACTTGAGGAATTCAAACAATAACCATGAGCACCAGGATCTTGTATGGAAAATATCTGTTACCACTATTGAAATCACCTATAAAAAGGCCGAAGATGAAAAAGATAGATAGATCTGAATAGAGATTTTCTTCTGTAATAGATGTATCAGGACAAAATTGTCCATTTGTATTAACGTATTAATCTCCAGCTTAATAAAGATTTTGGCATTTTTGAATAGTCAATCTCTGATTTTTCCTTAGCGATAGACTTCTGGCGGCTTTGGGCCCAACACTGGGAGTTTCTTTGCTAACCTCTGTGCTATATGTTCAATTACAAAACTTATGTTTTAGTCATCTAATGCATTTCGTGAGATATCATTTAATTGGTTGAATCGTAAACATAAGATGCTAAAACTTTCTCTTTCATTAGCATAGTTCATCATTCATGCTTTCTTGCTTACAGTCAATGTTTTCATAATCGTGAGATGCTTTCATCATTTCCCAATGCTTTTATACTCATTTCATTAGTTTTAGCATGACCGTTGTTCAATTCTGTACATAGTTCAATTAGATATTTTCATTATTATTGAGAAGTGTCTAGTTGTTGTTTGATTCAGAGAGATATCACCTATTAATTTAAAAGAGAATTCCATTGCAAAATTTAGATAAAAATTGTTGTTCAATTTATTCAAGTTGTTGTTCAATTTATTAGGATTGTTTTTCAATTCATCACAGTATGTTGTTCAATCGTAGTTTGGTCTTTTCTGCGCTTACCTAGACGAGATAGTCAAAATAATTCTATAATCCCCTTTCACTTCGATTTGATTGAACTTCAAGAATTAGATAGTCTTCCTTATGATAATTTAGAGTAGTTTTCCTTTGATATCACTTACATATATTGTGCTCACACTCTTGAAATAACAAGACTTGCCCTGGGTTGATAATTGAATGAGAGGCATTGAAGTTGTTTGTAACAGTCACCTTTTTGACCCAACAGTGGGTACAGTCTGCAGTTCTGGTTTTCAACTTACATTTCCTTTCCTTGATATTTATCTGCTTGATGAAGATGCTTTGATGAATTGGTTGTTGAAAACGTTCAGGATGCACAAGTTTAGGGGGAGCATTAGCCTTGCTGGATATAATGAATTGTTGGAATTCTGTTGGTTACTGAAGTGTGTTCGGTGATCTCTTTTATTGAGGTCCTTTGGACTTGGTTATAAAGTCATATTTTTAATTTGATGTAAGGGTCATGTTGAGACCTATGATGTAAACATTGTCATATTCAGTCATGTAGGGACTTTTTCAAATTTGTAAACACACTTGGTTGGGTGCTTGAGTCAAATATGTAACCCCTCTTGGTTGGGTACTTGATGTATGTATGTGTCCTTGGTGATAGGTGTTGGCCATCAGTAAATTTTTGTCATAAGAAAATGATGGCTAAAACAGGTCTTGAGCCTTCAAGAGATTATTTTCATAGAAAATATCTCATTCTTGAAGCCTTCTGGTGCCTTCTAACTAAAAAGTAATCTTCCCTGTTGTTCCTTCACTGTCGTCCCTTCACTAATGTTCCTTCACTGCTATTCCTTCACTACTATTCCTTCATTGTTGTTCCTTCACTGCTATTCCTTCATTGTTGTTCCTTCATTTTTCTTCCTTCACTGATGTTCCTTCACTGTTTTTCCTACGCTCACCCCGGCCCCACCATGTGTTTCCACTGTACATCTTTCTATTTTTCGCGCTCATCCATGACCGTTGATCTTTGGCCCGAAGATCTAACGGTCCCAAACACATTTCGCGTTCATTTCACCAATAAAACCAATCGCTCATTTTGGATGCAAAATAGGCAATTTTTGCCTGGACATGTGTCAATTGGCAGATTAAAGGAGAAAAAATAGTTAAAACAGATGTTTTAACAAAAACAGAGAAAGGAGACCGAAAGACTAAAAAAATGTTTAAAGTAATAAAAATCAAAGGAAGAAGATGAACAGATAAAGGCTCAAATCAATCAGAAACGAGATAAAGATAGTAATGACACATTATGAAGGCCAAAAAGCATCATCAGGCCTTAAAGCATAGTTTAATGACAAAATAAAGGAAAATTAGGCCTAAAGCAGCCTTAGATACATTAAAAGGGGCAGTTATTCCCTTAACATATCAAATTGACACCTTTCACCTACTTTCTATCTCAAAAGGAAAATAAACAGTTATTTCACAAAAGAAGATATTTTAACTGTCAGAACACTTAATGTAAAGATAAAGATAAGGCCTCAAAGTCAATCTTTTCAACTATTTTATCCTCAGGAAGTAAAGACAGATTTATTACATAGAGAGGTAGTTGAGATACATTCCTACCGTATGCCTTGCATGGTTTTTAAGGCTAGGAGTGCATTTACTATGTCATTTATAAAATTTTGAACCCTAGATAGTTCCACCTCCTCAATTATAGTATAAATAGTACTGTGGAAATCATTTGTAAGGGTTGGTTGCTGCCATTCGAACTCTTTGCAGTTGTACATAGTCTAGCTGAAGACTAAAGAAGAAATTGAAGCTTTGGAAGAATGATGATGTTTTGACATGTTTTGTTAATGAGAAGGCTCTATCATTGGATCCTTGAGCATGGTTGTTGGTGATGTATTCTGATCTGTTATTGTTATTTCCTGTTTTCCATTCTGTTTAATCATTTTCTTGCTTGCACTAGAGTGAAACGTTTAGGCTAAGAAATGTCTCCTAGAAGCACCTTAGATCTGTTTGCTCTTCACTGTCTTTATGTTTTCATCTACTGAAAGTTTTATTGAGTAGTTTGACTTCTTTTCAACCTTGAAGCTTTTTTATTTCGGAAATAGTTCAAATAGTTGGTTTCAAGAATGATTTATGGTTTTCCTTGATTACTTGCTACCTCTTGAAAACAGTTTCTGAGGTCTCCCTTTGAAGTACCATTTTTTATAGTCTGCCAAAGAGGTCTGTTTTGATCATACCCTTTGTTCTTACTTAGATAATTGTTTTAAAGGTCCTTATAATTGCAGTCTTAGATGTTTAGGAGTTCCCTCTTCTATGAATGTGGTTATTGTGAATCTTATATGTTTTCTAAGTCTTTTAAGGTGAAATATTTGGATGAAATAGAGCGTTCCTTGACTCCTAGATTTCATTGGAACAATTTGTCTTCATATTGTTATTTGCTAAAGTGTGGTTTCTCAAATTTATGGTTAGCCCTATCTATGAAATTCCTCTTCATGTTTAAATGATGTTTTAAGTCCCTTTGTTGAGAGGTAATTAGAATTAAGGATTCTTAACTACCCTTAGTTCTACTTCTTCTAAACCCTTAATGTCCATTTCATTTCATCCACCGAACCTACGATCCACTGGTCAAGTTAGATTTTCCCTTTGATATCACATATCCATTGATTGAGCTTGTTATAACTTCTTCTTGACTCCATTGCCCAATGGTTCTGATATTTCCCCTTTCTATCTATGCTTCCTAGATCATTCATGTCCAATCAACCAAACCAAACAATTAAACAAACTTGCACCTAATAACTAGCGTAAAATCAACTTTTTACAAGCAAACAAGTCATATCCTTGAAAACACATTGAGATATCCCTCATTGAGACTAGGAGGGCTAGATCCTAGAGCTCTAAAGCTTGGTTTATATGTCTCCTTGTCATTTGTTTTGCCAATTAGCCAAATCACAGGATCCCAACAATAGGAAAGGTTATATAGTCTTGAAAATATGTTTTAAGCTTCATCATGTGTTCAGGGGGAGTATGGTTCATATAATGAAGCACACATCTCGGAATTATTGTATCGGTTCACCCTTTTCTCTTGATGTCAAAGGGGAGAGTAACTTGGTGTTTGAATAATTGTTATGATTGATGTGCCTATCAGGTATCTACAAGTTTTGGTGATCAAACACCAACATGGTTTCCATCAAGTCCAGAGGGGGAGATTGTTGGCATTATGATGTAATATGTTGCCCTTTATGGCAACCTACTCAATGAGTTTCCTTTTGATAGCAACCTATTTGTTAAAGATATAAAATTTATGTATCTATAGGCCAGTCCAGATGTGACAAACAAATAAATTCCAGTCAATGACAGAGGAATGATGAAGGCAAAGTTTCAAGTAATACATGTAGGTTGATTAAGGGAACCTGAGTATACCCGTAGGTTCAATAAAGAAAAATTGTGTATATAGCTAGAATTTGTGTATACGTAGTTTTGTGAAGAAAAGTCGCGTGTACTCATGGGTACAGAGAAGAAAAGTCATGTATGAGTTGGCACACTAATTTTAACAATATCAAGGGTCTTTACCATGGTATTAGCCCACAATATTGAGCGTAGTAATGGATATTTGATCCCATCCAAGGATACCACCGACCCCTTGTGTGGTTTTTGGCACATGGTATTGGCTAAGGCTAAATCTATATAAGAAGGAGAAGATCACAGTGCAAGGATGGGATGTAAATGGGAATTGAATGAATACTTCAGTCTGAAGTATATCTAAAAATCACTTAATTTTAATTTCCAAATGGACAAAATGAATAAACAGGATGATTAAGGAGCCTACCTGAAGTTTCGCTGAGTTTCGACGGTCGGTTGTTCCTGATTTGACGAAAGAAGTTTTTTGCTCCAGAGCACTTTTTCCAAATCAGCTATGCAATAATGAACCAAATGAGAGGTAATTTGTCTATTTATGGCTAAAAAGTTGAAAATTTTTGCAAAAATTCCCTATGCCTATTTTTTCGATCTATCTTAAGCTGCATAACACGATTGCTTGGAAGTGCCCATTTTGGTATGTTTTCACGTACATTTTGACGATTTTGAGATTTTTCCCGGTTTTTGATACATGATTTTCGATTCTTCACGGCAGGTATATGATCTTCACTGGCATATAGGTTAGGGAAATCACTTTCCATTACATCTTGCATTCTAGCCTCCATACTGATCACTTGCCTTAGGGTCGATCCCATCAGGTCATGAGTATTACACCCATTTCACTCGCCGATTATTTAATCATGACTTGATGGTAGAGCCTTCCTTTACATGGGCTTCCTAGTTAGTTCCTCGCTATCACTTGTTGCCCATGCTGCGTTTTATGTAGGCTCGGGAGTCCTCTTTAGTCTCGCCATGTCTTATGTGTTGAAGCTTCATTCTTCTTCTTCATCACTTATCATTTTTTCTGGCTTTTACCCTAGAGGCTCCCTGGTGTCGTTAAGTTGTATTACTGCATTGCATATTGGCTACTTGTTTATCCCGGCCTTTAGCCGGCTTCATTTGGACTCGATGTTTAAGCCAACTTTTGACCTTGACTTTCTGTACAAGTTAACCATTGCATGCACTTAGCTATCACGACTTGACACCTTCGTACCCATGGATGGAACGTTCCTCTGAGTATCACTTACCAGTTTTCGCCACCTTGCATTGAGCATAGGATTGTTCCAACCCCAGGAACTAGTGCATCTGATTTCTTGATACTCGTTCTATCCATTGTACCATAGCATTCTTTTATTCTTTTTCAGGCTTATTATATGAAAAAGACAAAAAAATAAAATATAACAAAAAGAGCGGGAACGGGATGTATCTTCGTTATTTTGATGGCAGTACAGAGTCAGTTTGTCGCCCTTGAACAAAGCACATATACTTATATATATTTCCTTCATTTGGGATGGTTCTAGTTTGACCTAGGTTCATCCTTTACCATGTTTCACTTGTCAGTTCTCCCCCGGTTGGTTATCTCTTCCAATCATATGGAGAGTTTGTTTTGCCTCCTGCAAGACAGACTTATACAGTGTCACTTTTTACCGCCATGGTCATCACAGAGTCGTGCTTTTGTTCAAGGGAAGTCTAGCCTGAGTCGGCCATTCTGCGGTGTCTCTTGACTCATTATTCAGTCGGCCTTCCCGGTCTTGTTAGTATCATGTTCTATCACATTAGATGTTTTGGTCTTCTGCTCGTGCTGGTTTGAGAAGGTCCTCATTGACTTCTTGCCGGCGGGTTTGTCTCTTATCGACTACGACACATTGCTCTGAGAGCAAGCCTAGAGCCGCACCTTGGGCCTATTTCCATCATTGATAGGTGACCTCGTGCTCAGCATTTGATCATCATCATGGGTCTTTGACTGAGTGGTTTCCCCTGTGTTCGACATCAACACACATTATCACACTTGGGATTCGTGCAGTACCTTGATTTCCATTTGACCCTATCGGTGGATTTCTCGCCTCTGTGTCAGCTTTCATTATTGGTTGGTTCAGAGGGTTTCTTCCGTGCGCTAGCTTCATCTTGTGCATGTCAGAAACGTATTTTAGTTTTGGTTCCGTCACTCTACTTCGTCTGATTCCTTCCAAATCTTGGCTTGCTTGTTACACTCGCGCTGGACTGATGTGGGATGCCTTAATGCCTTCCTTCCAACAGATCTTTTCCCATCGACTTCGACTCATTGCTCTGGGAATAAGGTCTAGAGTCTTTTTGTCAGTACCTTAGGGTTTGCAGTCATCAGTGGCAGACTCTTCGCTATCGACAATGGGGATTCATCATTGCCTCCTGATTGGTAGATTCTTTCAAGTGTTCGACTTCAACTCATTCATTCACACTTGTCAGATTGTACTGGGGCACCTTGACACTCATTATCATTATCGGTGGGTTGTCTCGCGTTGGTTAATGGGATACATCATTGCCCGGTAATCCAACGATTTCTCACATGGTCGACTTCAGCTCATTTATTCCCATTGTGTAGAATTGTGCCATAGTGATCGGTGAAGACCTCGGGTTGCATCAACATTCTTCGGTTCACTTTTGACAGTCTATTCAGTTTCTGCCAGTGATGCCGTCCACCCTTATATGTTGCAGTTCAGCACAGCAGCATCTTATATGTTGGCTCCCGAGTTGCGTGATTGTACCGTTTGATCCACCTCTTATGATCCGGTACTTGGAGATTCAGTTACTTATTTGATCAGACATCCAGTTGCACCATCTTTGATCATCTTTCTATATGTGATACTTGGACATTGATTCAGACTTACACTTCCGGGCCATGCTCAGATGATTCATTGTGTACTTTCAGTTCAGCTATACTTGTATACATGTTGGATCTATTCAGTACTTTCTATATGATGTATTTTTGACTGAGCATGGGTATGCCCGCCTCAGCATGAGTTGACTCTTTGTTTTCTTTCATTGGTTTTTGGCAGGCTGAAATCTGGTGAAGTCCTCTCTTGTCCTTGCGAAGTTCTTTCTATGTGCATAATACATTTCGGCCATCATGTACCCCTTTTGACCTCATATATTAGGGGGCATCTGTTATAGCATCATTTCTCACCTTCACATGATTCATGATTGCTTTGATGGTTTTGGGCACCCATTCCTACAGACTTGGACAAATTCACTTAAAAACAGTGTAAAAATCCCCATACGCGACTATGCCCGTGATTTTCCGCGTGTATATGCGAGTCCAGCTAGACTTTTCCGCGTATGCCATTAAAATGATTAAAAAATATATAAAAATTCCCTATTTTCGGGCTGGGTTGATGGTTACTCAGGTAGTTCAACCACCCCAGCACGTGGCCAACTGTTTCCAACTGTTGAAACTAATTGGAGGGAGTATAAAATCCCCTCATGTGTATGGCCTAAGGGAGAGAGAGAATTATTGATATTATACTCTGTTGGTATTCCCTATCCAAGTCTGATTCCCCGTGCCTCTTGCACTTTCCCAGTTCATTATAGGAAAGCCTTGTTTCCTTGAGATGCACATCTCCTTATATGTCATCTCGTATGCACCAGTTTGGAAGGAGTCTTAGCGAGGCAAGGGCTGGACGGATCTGGACGATGGTCTGCGAAGGCCGTGGAAGGATCAGGTGATCTCTCCACTCGTTACTTTTGTACATGCTATTTATAATACAGAAGTACCGTGCTGTTCCTGAAATAAACGTGTTAGTGTATGCTTATACGTATGAGAATATTTGTTATACAATCATTCATTATGATTTATTTAATGTTTTATATGAATCTCACTAACATTTAGAGTAGATATATGCTGTACAACCAGTTCTTCGTGCTTGTTTCTTCTTGTCTTTCAGGTTAAGAAGGAAGGACGGTTGCTGGAGGTTTGAACCCCGCGGGATCTTCTTCAACCGTAGGACCTACGGGTAACTTTCTCATTCTACTCTATTTAGTTTTTCTGAACGTGCATGGTTGTGGGAGTCTCTGTTAAGTAGCATGCCCCTGCTCTGTGGAGGTTGTAACCCAACGAACCTCTAGGGTGATATTCCCCGAAACACATGGATTGGGCTATATTCAATCGATAGATATGATATTTTGATGCACTCCTGAATACAATAATGGATTATGATCTTTAGACCTGAAATGAATATGCATTTGCATGCTCTGTTTATGAGTTGTTTATATCAGTGGTCTGGCGCATAATTTCTGAATTAAATGATATGATCTGAGCAAGTTTTCTTCTTTGAAGTATTGCACAATTCTGTAATATTTACAAATCTATATGCTAGTTTGTCACGATGAAAGCGTGTATACCTGCAGGTTCGTTTCAACAAAGGCGCATATGGAAGTTAGGGATTTTATGAAGATTGTTGAAGAAAATTTCTGATCATTTCTGCTGTGTTTTTTTTGTCTATCAATGAAGTCTTCATGTAGATATAGATTGTTTGAATACTCTTTATACTGCTAGTTGATTGTGTATACAAATGATCAGTGACTGGTTGATTGAGAATGGTGGATGTTTTGGATTGTTTAAGGATTCTTTACATCTAAGAAAAAATGTATCTGAATATCTTTCATCTATTATGAGTTTAGAAAGAACTCTAATTTCTTAGTATATAAATATCTATATGCAGGTTTGTCCATAGGAAAGTGGGTGTACATGCTGGTTGAAGAAATTAAAGTAGCGTATACAATTTATTTTATGAATGATCAAGGTTGAAGTTGATTCTGCATGTTAATACATAAGTCTATGTTTAATGATGTGATCTAGTTACAGTGATCTCATTGTACTATTTGAATATTGGTTGATTGTAATTAGAATTGTTCTACAAATTATGTTGTGTTGAAATTGTTGGATCTAGTATGGAAATTTATGAAACATGGTCTGTAGTGGTTTTGTGGGTTGAATCCATCAGTGTGGAAGTCAAAGATTCCTTCCAGTAGAAGCTGGTGATCAGTTTAGAGGGTTGAAGCTCCCTTCTAGTAGTGGCTGGTAAACAAGATCAGGGGGTTGGAGCCCCCTTCCACTCGTAGCCGGAGAATGAGAGAAAGTTGTAGCCTTCTACAGGGGAGTTCCTGCATATTGGTATGAGTTTGCATTAGTACAACATTTTAAGCAATTTTCTGTATAATAAATATTTAAGACAAAGATGACAACAGCGGTGGTTTTCTCCCGACTTGGTTTCCCACCTTAAATCTCAGTGTTCATGTGTGATGCTTTTGTGTGATGATTATTATGTTATTAATGGAATTTTTTACTGCTTAAATGTTTGATTCATAATTGATGAACTGGGCTAAATAAATTTTCTGAAGATTTATCAGAACATTAAGTTATTTGGGTATATGCATGTTTCCTTTATGACAGCCGTGTGCACATGCTAGATGGACTAATTAGAGTCGTGTATAGGAATCAGTAAATAAAAATAAAAGATTTTCAATCTTGTAAATATTGATTCACCCCCCCTCTCAGTATTTTTCCTGACAAATACACTTTGTGCGTGGCTCTCATGGTAGTTCTTATCACTATGCAACCTTCCTGTAGACTTCCTATAGCATAAAACAACTTCCTGTAGTGGGCTTGCATGAAAAATTTAATCGTGGTGTGAAATTAATTGATGGATCCTTTCTCATTTGTACTCCAACTATTTTCAAAAGCACAATGGAATGAATGAGAATGGGCCAAATCACACCTTTATTCCAAATTGAAAGGACTTGGAGCGAAGTGGTGATTTGGATAATTTGGTACGGGGTTTCCTAATTTGTACCATTGGTCCCACTTGAACCAATCATTTCCATATGCCTCAGAATCACCTCCAAGTCCTCGTGATCTCTTAGTTAACTAGTTTGACAACCCAAGTGGCATGAAAAAATCCACTTCTCCTTCACTTTAACTTTACGAGGGTGGCCAAGTTAACTAGACAACTTTTTTCCTTTTTAAACTCTCTATTCTTGACATTAATTCAATTTATCCAATATGAAGCATAATGACAGGGTGAGGGTTCCATACTTAAGCCTACCTACTACTCAAGAGTTGTAGAATTTATTTTATGCATGGATATGGAGTATGGTGATGGGAATCAATGTTTTTCCTTTTGTTGTGTTTTTTTGCATATTTTTCTGAGTGAGAATCTTATTTTAGAGTGAGCTGCTTATTATTTTTGTTTGCTGATTATTTTTTTACAGGTGTTGCATGGAGATCCTTAGTTGTTATTACTGGTGTGGCCTTCCTTCTGGATTCCTCTAGTTATCATTTGGAGCCATTTCCATCAGCTACCTCTTGCATTTTTGACTTGTTGTTACATGTACATGATTTCTTGCTACAGGAAGTGATCATCTTTATGTAGCAGTCCCCTTTCTATTGCTCCACTTAGCTGAGAACTGAGGAGAATTGGTGTAGGGATGATATGCATGGAGTTATGGAGTGAGTGTAGTGGAGGAGTGATGAGAGGAGAAGCCTTGTGGAAGGATTTAGCTGAACTAGCTCACAGTGGTGAAAGAGAGGGTCTAGTGAGTGAATACTTATGCATGGAGTGGAGTGATGGTTAAGAGTGGTAGGTTAGGGAAAACAAATTATTTTCATGACTAATTTGAGGGTTAGGTGTCCTTGAGTGAGATTTTTCTCTCTCATATTACTTTCCTGTAGGGGTACGGGGTTTCCTGTAGCATTATAGGAAATCTTGTAGCATCCTAGGACATCTTGTAGCACTACAGAGAGTAAGAAAAATGTGGGGGTTTTTCTCACCTGGATTTAGAAATGGCTGGCTGGACTCATACTGGGGGTAGATCATGGAGTGGGTAAGTAAGAGGAGAGAGAGAAAAGAGAAAGGATGTTTCTCCTCTTTTTCCAAACTATCCTTGATAAAAAACCTGTAAAATAGAAATAGGTTAGTTTATATGTGTTGTTTCATGCTTTTTTATTTTTCTCTTTTTTTTTTTTTTTTTTTTTTTTTTTAAAACAGGTGGGATGCCTCCAAAGAGGTTTTGAATCCACAACCCTGCCTTGGGTGCCTCAAAGAGGTTTTTACCCAAGGAAATTTTATTTCTTTGTTTTTTCTTCCTTTCTTTTTCTCCAGGATCGCCTCATGGAGGTTTTCAGCCTAGGATTTGGCATTGTATGCCTCAGAGAGGTTTTCACCCATGCCTCTTTATTTTTTATTTCTTATGTTTTCTTTCTCTAGGAAGGCAAGGGGATGGAAACTATGGATATTCCAATGCCATTCACCTCCCTATATATTGAATTGATAAAATCGACCCTAGACAGAGCCTTCTTATATATTTTTAGCCCAAAACCAATAACAAAGAAGGAAATCCCCTCCTCATCTAGGGTTCTGATCTGAGCAACCCCATTGTGAGGGAATTTTTCCACTTGATAAGGTACTAGCCACTGTGTCATTATATTTTCTTTCAAGTCATTGAATTTGGAGTCATAGAGCAATGCCCAATATCCTTCTTGAAATGTATTTTCTTTGATGTGCTTGTCATGCCAAACTTTCCTTTGCAGTTGGATTACCTCTATGTGAAGGAGGTCCTCCATTCTGAACACATACAAACCATTCAATTGTAGGAAACTTTTTATTTATTTATTTGTGATGTTTAAGTATAACTGAGCTACTGTTCTCAAGGTTTTTTACTCAAAATCAATGAAAAGAAAAGCTTTATTCCCATAAACTAGATCATATGCAGTGAACCCTATTGTTATCTTCTAAGTAGTATTGTAAGACCAAGTGGCTTCCATCGATCTATCTACCCAATATTTTCTACTGTTGCTCACAACTTTTGTGAGGATTTTCTCCAAGGCTCTATTTTTCACTTCCACTTAGCCATTTTCTTGTGGATAATAGGCACTGGAAATCTTGTGCTTTAGCTTGTGCTGCCTTCAGAGGTTTTCAATGATATGAGATGTAAATTGAGCCCCCTAATTAGTGACTACCTCTATGGGGTATCCAAACTTGTAAAACAAATTCTATCTCAGAAACTCAACTCCCTTCTATTATGTTTTTACTTTTACAGCTCTTGTTTCAGCCCACTTGGTTAAGTAGTCGGTGCAGACTATGATATACCTCTTCTGCCCAGATGTTAGATCAATGGCTCCAATGAAGTCCATGCCTCACTTTTAAAATGGCTCTAAATACATCGAGGGTGCAAGGGAATTTCATCCCTCAGTGTAGGTCTCCCAATCCTTTGGCACTGATCACATCTACTTGTGTATCTCTTGGCATCTTGGTGGAGGGTAGGCAAATATTAACCTACTTGCAAAGCTGTGAAGGTTGTCCTCTTAGCAGCAAAGTGGCCCCCACAGGGACTATAATGACATGCTGAGAGGATGTAAAAACCTCCTCTTCCCTCACACATCTTCTGAGAATTTGGTTATGACCCATCTTGAATATATTTCCACCAATCCACGTGAAAGGGGCACTTTTCCTGCTAACATCTCTCTTTTCTATAGATGAAAGTTTCCGAGGAAATATTTCAGCAACCAAGTAGTTAGCTATGCCACCAAACCAAGGAGAGAGTGCTGAGATAGAAAATAGGTGTACATCCAGAAGTTTATCATCCACTATCCCTTCCTCATATGTAGGTAAAGTCAATCTAGATAAGAAATATACAACAAATTTATCCTTTCTGGTTTATCAATAATTATTAAATCAAACCGTTGTAGTAAAAACAACCATGTAATGATTCTAGCACTAAGATCAAGCTTATTCATTAATTACTTGATGGTTGCATGGTTAGTATGTAAAAAGCTCTGATAACTAGTAATATAATGCCTAAATTTGTTTAAGGAATGGACAATGGATAAGAGATCCTTTTCTGTGACCATATATTTAATTTCAACTTTGGAAATATTTTGGATAATGAAATAGATGGCATAGGGTAATTTTTCTTCTAACTACCCCAATGTTGCCCCCACAACTTTATTTGATGAATCTATGTGCATGTGGAAAAGGAGGGCCCAATTTCAACCTTGAAGAATGGGGCTAGTAGTTAGCCTTTCCTTAATGATCTCAGAATCTTCTTGACAAAGAATAGACTAGAAAAAACTCAGAATCTTCGGCCAGCAATCTAGATAATGGTGAAGCCACATTTCTAAAGTCCTTAATGAACCTCCTATAGTAGCCAACCAAACCTAGGAAACTTCTGACATATCTCCGCTTTTGAGGAAAATGCACCCTTTTTATGGTGGGGATTTTTTTTGGGTCTATATGTAATCCTGATTCTGATATTGAGTGTCCTGGTACTATCCCTGATCTCTTTACGAATTCACACTTTTACGGACTCAAGGAGAGATGAATTTCAATGCACCTTCTCAACACTTTTCCAAGGGAGAGCTTCTTAGAAATCATACCCATAAGGTGTGAAATTGTTCATATGATTTCAACAAAGTCATGGAATAGTTTAGAAAAAATTCTCAAGACTGTTATCTGGAAAGTAACAAGGGAATTGCACAACCCAAAGGGAAGGAATTGTAAGCGAAAGTTCTCCAGGGACATGTGAAAGTGGTCTTGTCCTGGTCCTCAGGGCTAATTTGGATCTAATTATACCTATTGAACTGATCTAGAAAAGAGAAAAAAATATTCCCTGCAAGGCCATTCAGGACTCGATCTATGAAGGGAAAGGGGAAATGGTCCTTCTTAGTGGATTTTTAGGTCCCAGTAATCAACATAGATTCACCACTTTCCATTCTTCTTTGGGACTAGAACAAGAGGATATACCCGCTCATTGTTTTATATGGGATATATGAAACTAATATCCAACAAATTTTGCAACTCATCCTTCACTATGTCCTTTAAATATGGGTTCATCCTCCTTTGGGGCTGGTGCACATTCTTTCATCCTTATTTAATATAAATATGATGTGTGTACACTGGGATTCACACCTTTCATTTTTTTGTAATTCCAAGAAAATGCATCAAGGTTTTCTTTCAAGATTTGGCATAGTTGCTCTTTTTCTTTGGCTGAGAGGGATGGGTTAATCTTCAGAGATTTTAATGGGCCAAATTCCACAGTCCTTGTAGTGTAATATTCCCAAATTAGCATATAGCTAATTGGAATATTAAAAAAAAAAAAGTTGCTTCATATTTGGAGGAACAAGAGGGTATGGAGACCCATAAATCTCCTTAGTAGCAATAAAGACACTCCTAGTGTGAATGGAGGTCATATAAAAAGCTAGATTGAAGACCCTTAGGTGTGAAAAGGGGCTGGAGCATGAAGATTGGGTCAACTTTGACCAAATCAACAACATTGTTATGGGGGAGTTGCATTTAATGAGGGACAATGCAGTTTTGGTTGGAGACTCCTTGCATGGAAGTAGTGACTTAAATGAGTGGGGCCGAGGGTGAGGAAGATCATCACTTATATAAGGAAGAGGATGCCAGCCATATTCATTCATGTTTGAGATAATTATTTTTTATATGGTCTATTTAGATTTGTGCTCTCTTCAACTATTTAGCTAAGACTGCAAGTGTTGTTTATCATAGGGTGTTCCTAGTCGGGAATCCCACCTCTTTCCTTGAGCATCCTCTTGGAAGAGTATTGTACTACATTTTCCACTCTCTAGCATTAGGCCAAGCTCCATATTTTTTCTACATCACAGTTTTTGTAGAGGGTTGTGTTGTGTTTCAAGGTGTAGCAGTGGAGTGTTGAGAAACCCAACTTCTGATCTCGTTTTCTAGTGGAGGGAGTAGCCCTTCATCTGATATGCTTTTAAGGGAGATTCTTGAGCCTCATTTCATCATCCAACATCTAGCTAATGTACTTATATAAGTTAAAATGTAGTTTTCTGAAGGAACTACATTATTTTAGTGTGCAGTTGCAATATAGGGTTTGGATCCCTAGTTGAGGGAGATATATTTTCAGTGAGGGGATCAACCTTTCATTTGAAGAATCTATAGGAGGAGTTCTTCATACATTTCCAGATCAGATTAGACACCTCCTATCATCTATGTATTTTCAAAGGCTATTCATCCCTAGGGCCATATTTGTATCTTCTGCATTTTGTGTATTTCAAGAAACCCTTCCCAGGTTATCTTGGAAATGTGCTTGGGAGCTTAGATCTCTATTCCCGACATTATTTGAGCCATATAAATTCAGGTATATGTATTGAAATTCTTCAGCATTAGTTATATATAATAAAATGGTGTTGTCATAGCCTTGGGTATTATTGTGTAGCAGTGTTATTCATGTTTTATGTACATGTTCTCTTGAGGCTTGTTTTGCCTATCTCGAGTGACTATTCCCTTAAGAACTTGTATAAATTTTGCTGCTATGATATTAATATGATGGCTATATGATATTCTTACATTTTATGTGTTGATTTATCATTGATCTTTCCATTATTGTGTTCATATATTTCTACCTTCCCAATTAGAAATATTGCAGTGGTATCAGAGCATAGTATTAGCTCAACCTGTGGATCTCAACCATTATGCTATCAAGAGAATATGAAGAAGGAGAAATAGATCAGAATGATGGAGGGAATGAGTTTTATCTGATCTCTTTTCAGATCTAAGAGGGACCTCACCAAGGAGTTCAAGAAAAAAAAATGGAGAAAGGAAATAAAAACCACACTAGGGTTTCAAATTGAGGAAGGTCCATGCACTTCCTATCAGTAGAAATAATCGGTATTGCATAGAGCTCTAAAGAAAAATACTATTCCATTTTATTTTGAAGAAGAAGACAAAATTCATGGAGATAGAGGACACTTAGATCATGAGATTCTAAGTGAGTATCTTACAGAATAAAGATCTCAATCAAGAGCTTTCAAGGAGAATTTAACTATCCCACGGTTCATTCAACTTAAAGAAGAAAGGATCCCTTGCAGTTATGGAAGGAGAAGGCAAAATCGATTTATGCTGTCTACATTTGATGGTTCATCCACATGCACTTCGAAGGCTTGGGGAATGAAGTTGTATGCATTTTTCCTACTACATCCAGTAGTAGAAAGAGAATATATTTAGATTGCAGTGTTGCACCTTGAGGGTGAAGCAAACATTTGGTGGTTCAACCATTTGAGTCATGCGGGAGTGATTGCTTATGTAGATTTTACTCAAAGGTTGATCAAGAATTTTGACAGAAGAAAGCCGGAAGGAGAACAACTTCCACCACCACTTACTGCAGGAGTACTTGCAAAGACAGAAGGAGAACAACTTCCACCACCACTTGTTGCAGGAGTACTTGCATCAGGAGAAGGAACACTTGCACCCTTGCAAAGTGGTCTTTATTTGTTGACATTTAGAGTCCCATGCAATATTCTGGAGATGCATGAGGAGGAGGAGGCTTATACCAGTGTTGGTGCAGCACTAGAGAAGCAACCATCATCATCACTAGTATTTGGGAAAGTCATCACACCGATGGGAGGAACCCTTGTAGCAGTACAAGATGTTCCCAAGCTCAAACAAGGTATACAAATGTTTCCACTTTCTGTTATTTCAGCACATCATATGGAGGATTGTGGGAATATGCTATTGCATGACCTAGGGCCAAAGCATATTGTTGATTTGAAGTAGCAAACTATCACTGTGATGAGGAACCATGAATTATTCAAGAAGGAGAAATACAATCATCGGGGGTATTCATTGATGATCTGCACACAAATATTGGGGTTGGAGTGTATATCTTTGGAGGATAGGATGAGTATTTTCCTAAAAAATCCAATGTAGAACTATATGTTCAACATTGAGCATGAGCATGAGACATCATATGCACCATCATGGAGATCACTAGCGCTGTCATTGAGCAGCAGTAATGAGTTGGGGGCCCAACTAATATTGAGATATTCTGATGACCAAAACACTTTTGTAGCAATAGATATGCGGATGATTGATGGAGGACATCTTATGATGGATGACATCTTCCATTATTATGATGGATACTTCTTGATGAGCACTTCACATCTTAATGAAATTTTTTTTCCTAGATCCTTTCTGGATCCTTATGGGGTAAACTTGGTCGTTAATGAGTGGTATTAATTTAGAGATCTCCAGGAGATTGCATTTCAACATCCCAGGAAATGCAAATATAGAAATCTGATTTGGGAGGATGGTATTCTCCATTGGAGAAATACCCATTGGGAGCATGATAGTAGACACTCACCATTGGTTGGATGGGTAATGTTGATGAGAAATAGGCTGGAGAGCCACTTGTAGACCTATGACATAGGGAAATAAGAGATTTTGTTGCTTTTGATACTCTTGGGAGAGTATGGGCTAAATTTCTCCCATACTTTGCATGATATTTCCAAAGAGAAGAATGGCACAATCAGGGTGCAAAAGTGATACCCTTGAGCATTGAAATATAAGGAGGTACTTCCACATAGTAAGGAGTCTCCCACATATAGTAGCATGATGGTGGATAACTTTGGTATATGGCATGTCAAATAATGGAGTCATGGAGTGGCAAGAGCCTTGTCACCAAGGCCAACAATGTTGTCACTTGGGAGTACATATCTATTGATGGAGTATGGGAGTATGCATCCCTTAATTTTGCAGACCACTATGAGGATATTCTCATGGGAGGGCTCATCCATGGACCTCACTTTTAGCCTACTCACTACTCATGGTAAGAAATGTATTTATGAACTTAATGATCACTTCATAAAGTACTTGCATTTTCTTGCCATATATGTGCAGTGCATTGCTCCACAAGGGGGGAAATTTCTATTTTGGCTTCATGGTATTTCTAAGACCAATATCAGTGATGGAGGAAGCCATTTATTAGATGGATTTGGACACATGTGGTGTTATTCTTACTATGCTCAGCTGATATATAGTGCCATTTACTACCTCCAAGTAGATGAGAAAACATGCACAACTAGCATCTTGTTGGGAGAGAACTTGCCACATGATGTTATAAAACAACAGTTGGTAAAACTGCGATGTACCCACTGGAGAAACCATTTGTACCATTCATCATTGCACATAAAATTCAGTATCTTTCTGATTTGGATACCATATGGTAATTTTGTACCATTCTCTTCGTATGTGATGGTTTGGGCTCATGACAATAGAGGAGGGGTCTTTTCAAATCCAGTTGTCCTTTTGTCTCTTAAGGGAAATATAATTGTAGCCTAGCTCTACACTTTTCATAAGTGGAGAGAGAGACAACGTGGGGTAGGCCATTTGTTCTATCATGTTCATATATGTAAACCACCTACATTGCAGGAGCCAAAGGTGGAGGAGATTTTCCATGAGTTACCATTTTGGAGGGTGACTCACTTTGTGTGGATGATAGCTTGGGGATTGGAGCTTCACATGGGGAGGAAGGTTCCCAATAATTTTATGATTCTATGCCTCAATAAGGCCTCTAGACCACATATAGTAGCCTCCATGGATATCCCACTTGTTCATGATGAGAGCCATTTGTATTTTTCACCTAAGGCATACTTATATACTTGGGAGGAGCAACTTCGGGACATATTGATGAGAGAGCATCTTATTCATTGGAGGAACTTATCATATGAGGATGCTAAAGGAGGAGGAGAGGAGGCTCTTCAATTCTATCCTTATATTTTCTTGATGACAAGCAAAATTTGGGAGGGGAGGATTGTAATATTCCTAAATTAGTATATAGCTAATTGGAATATCAAAATTTTGTTTTGATTCTTATTTGGAGGAATAAGAGGGTATGGAGACCCATAAATCGCCTTAGTAGTAATAAAGAAACTCCTAGTGTGAATATAGGTCATCTAAAAAGCTGGATTGAAGACACTTAGGTGTGAAAAGGGGATAGAGCATGAAGACTGGGTCAACTTTGATCAAATCAATAGCGTTGTCATGGGGGAGTGGCATTTAATGAGGGACAACACAGTTTTGGTTGGAGACTCTTTACATGTAAGTAGTGACTTAAATGAGTGGGGCCAAGGGTGAGGAAGCTCATCACTTATATAAGGAAGAGGATGGCAACCATATTCATTCATGTTTGAGATTATTATTTTTTATATGGTCTATTTAGACTTGAGCTCTCTTTAGCAGTTTAGCTAAGATTGCAAGTGTTGTTTAGCACAGGGTGTTCCTGGTTGGGAATCCCACCTATTTCCTTGAGTGGCCTATTAGAAGAATATAGTACTACATTCTCCACTATTTGACATTAGGCCGATCTCCATCTTTTCTCTACAACATAGTTTCTATAGAGGGTTGTGTTGTGTTGCAGGGTGCAACAGTGGAGGGTTGAGAAACCCAACTTATGAGCTTGTTTTCCAATGGGAGTAACCGTTCATATGGGATGCTTTTAAGGGAGATTCTTGAGCCTCATTTCATGATCTAGAATCTGGCTAAGGGACTGTTATTAGTTACAACGTAGTTTTCAAAAGTAACTGTGTTATTTCAGTGTGTTTTTGCAGTAGAGGGTTTGGAGCCCTAGTTGGGGGAGATAGATTTTCAGTGAGGGGATCAACCTCTCATTTGAAGAATCTATAGGAGGATTTATTCATAAATTTCTAGATCAGATCAGCCATATCCTATCATCTAGGGCCATATTTTCATCTTCTGCATTTTGTGTATTTCAGGAAACCCTTCTTAGGTTATCTTGGAAATGTGCTTGGGAGCTTAGATCTTTGTTCTCAGAATTATTTGAGCCATATAGCTTTAGATATATGTATTGAAATTATTTAGAAGAAGTTATATCTAATAAAACTATGTTGTCATAGCCTTGGATATTATTATGTAGCAGTGTTCTTCATGTTTTATGTACATGTTGTCTTGAGGCTGGTTTTGCCTAACTTGAGTGACTATTACCTCAAGAAATTGTATAAATTTTTCTGCTATGATCTTAATATGATGGCTATATGATCTTCTTACATTTTATGTGTTGATTCATCACTTCTCTTTCCATTATTATGTTCATATATTGTTTCCTTCCCATTTTGGAATATTACAGGTAGTTTCATAGGTTGACTCAGTTGAGTGCATTTCCATCCAAGGGTGGCTTTTTGATTCTTTAACTAGGTCCTCGAGTGGAATGGCAGTGGGGGGTTGGTTTTGAATGATGTGATTGATGAGATAATTCTCATTGGGCTACCCCCCTCTAAGAATAATATCTATAGTACAAATGGGGTAGGGTGTAGCACTATATACTTCATATTCTTCTTCTTCATCCTCCAACCACAAAGGTAGGTCATGGTCAGTGGAAGAGTGGGAAGGAGGATATAATAATAGCTGTTTAGACAAGGGCCCATTCTTTATGGTCATGATTTTGGCCCTGCAGCTGATATATGCATCGACAGTGGCTAGCATAGGTCTTCCTAAAATGAGAGGATATCCATTTAACTTGGTTTTTCGCTGGAGGACTAGGAAACATATAGGGTACTCCCAACAGTCGATTGAGATCATAAAATCCTCAAAAATTCCTTTTGGAGCTACTGTGGACCTTTCTGCAAGTTGCAGATGTAATATTCCAAAATTTGCACTTAAGAAAATTGGAATATTAGATTTTCCTACTTTCACCTAGGAGAGGAATAAATGTGTAAGGAGGCCCATGAACAATAAAATATGAATAAATTCCACCTTATTAAGGGAAGAGATCACCTTAGGAGCTGGTTTTACACTTCCAAGTGTGAACAAGGAAATTTTAGATGGAGACATAGTCAAGTTTGACTAAGTCAACAGCCATTCTTGAGGAGGAAGAAATACTCAAGTAAACTAGCTCAATGTGAACAAGGATCAACCTAGACACACATATGAGAACCGGATTGAAGATACCTTGGTGTGAATAGAGGCACTAGAGGTGGATTGGTTCCAGTTGACCAAGTCAACAACACTTTCACAAAGAGGAGGAAAGCTATCTAGGGCAGCGCAATTTTGAAAGAGGAAGCTTCATGAAGAAGTCACCTCAACTTTGTGTGGGGTCTGGGGTGAGGAGGCACACCAAAGATAAAAGGAAGGCATAGCATCAAAGGAGGATCATTCATGTATTCATATTTCTTTTTCTAGAGACCAATTTCATACTTCAGCTGTTTAGCCGGAGTTGCTGCACTGCTTAGTGCAAAGAATTCCCGTGCGGGAATTCCATCCTCTCTTTGGATCATCTTGCTTAAGGGATCAAGAGATAAATATTTGAGGTTCATTTCAATATTTTTATTTGGGCCATTCTTCCATATTCAGCCACAATGCAGTCTCCTTCAAAAAACTATGTCCTTTCTGCAGCAGCAGTAGCAGCACAACTGCACCCTTTGATTTTATGCTTGTCTTTGAGGAGGAGGTGCTCTTTTCCCTCCGGGAGTTCTAAGAAGGAGGCCTAGGGCCATATTCTGTATTTTTCAGCTATTTCATGTCATATTCAGCCATGTATAATATAGATATGCAGTAACTGCATTATTTCTGTAGTGTTGCTTGTTATTTATGCATTTTGCCGAAAACCCTTGCTGGGTGTTTGCTTCTACTGTATAAGTGATTAAATCTCCATTTATTTGCTGTTTGGTTAATATAAGTTGTATATAAAAACTATTTCTTCATTTTCTATAGAAACCCTCATGGGAGTTACACTCTCACTGTATTCAAAAATTTATGTTTAGTAAATTCATCGGGAATTAGTGTTTTCTAGCCTAGTCGGGAAAGGAGGAGTTGTTTAACATAGCTAGAAACATTAGTTTGAGATGAAATTTGGAGAATAGGTCCCTCATGACCTAAGCTATCATATCCAGCCATTTTACCTACTTATTTTTACACTCATTTCTAAAAACACCCTTTTTAGGTCATAAAATACCCTTTTTCCCCACTTTATGGATTATGAAACGAAGTATAGGTTGCTTTTGTAGCTAAAAATGATGTCTATGTGCTTATTATATATATTTTAATCTTATTCATCATAAAAGGACCATTATACAACTTATTCATTGCAGATTTTCAGATTTGGAACATTACAGCCTCTAGATCTCATCCTTTCTATAAGGTGACATATCCAGTAAATGCCCCTATAGTCAATTTCTGGAATAGATTGTTATATTTTAGAAAAAGGAATATTACAGTGGTATCAGAGCAAGATCCTTGGCTCATCCTGTGGCTTCAAACCAAAGTGTTGACTCCCTGGAGGAGGAATATTTCGAGCTCTATAGACAGAGTTTGTAGATGGCCAGGTAGCCTCTGGACCTGATATTTTTTTCAAAGGTGACATATCCAGTAAATGCCCCTGTAGTCAATCTCTGGAATAGAATTTCGATATTCCTGAGAAGGGAACTTGGCCCAACATTTGGAAGTTCAAATTACAGAGAAAGAAGAGATCAAAATGATGGGGAGGATGAGTTTACTCTCATCCATTTTCAGATCCAAGAAGAAAGAAGAAGAGAAATGCATTGAAACTCCAAAAGGGTTTCAAGGAGGAGAAAGCTGCAGTGAAACCTTTAGGTTTCAAGAGGCAGAAAAATATGCATGCACTTCCTGTTCTCATAGAGGAGGTGAAGAGCAAGATACCACTTGGAGCATGAGATCTTAAGTGGATATTTGGTAGAATACAAGTGCCAACCTAGGGCTTTCAAAGAAACCATAGATCTCCCTCAGTTTATTCAACTGAGAGAAGAAATAATACCATGTAGTAAAAGAATGTTGAGAGGCAATAGGGTATTTTTTTCTACATTTGATGGGTCAACTACACCTAGAGCTTGGGCAAGGAAGCTTGAGGCATTCTTCCTACTTCACCCAATGGTAGAGAAGGAGGCAGTAGAAGTTGTAGTGCTGCACCTGGAGGGTGAAGCCAAAACTTGGTGGTGCTAACACTTAAGCCACACAAGAGTGAATTTTTTTCTGAGTTCACTCAAGAGCTGATCAGAACTTTTGATGAAGAGAAACCAGAGGAGAGAGGGTCCACACCATCCTGGAAAGAGACAAGTACCAACGCTGTCACAACCTTGGAAGAAAAACTTCCTAGATTAGCAGTTGGGGCAGCCATTAAATTGGAAGGAGCAGCCTTGTAGCTCTACAAGAGGTTCCCACATCTCACCAAGGTATGGGAATATTTCCACCTTTCCTTATTGCAACAAATCTTTCTAAAAGTTGTGGAAATATATTTTCATATGGCCCAGGATCAAACATTGTTCCTAGGGTAGAGCAATAATATTGCACTGCATTGTGTAGACTTGAATGGTTCAAGGAAAAAATGAACCATCATCCTCTTAGACCCTTGTTGAATTTTACTCAACCCTTGAGATTGAAGTGTGATCTTTTTGGGGGAGTCATGATCCTTCTTGAGTCAGGAAATGAGACAACTTGTACAATATTGTAGCTCCTAGAGACAGCCCTGAGTTTCCAAAGACCAGTGCCTAGGACATCTTAAACAGTAGGGAGTATAAAGTATATTTCAGGCTTATTATCAGCTTTAGACTCTCTAACTTTTCAACTTATGCAAAACATCATCATATGAATGGGACCAAACTACCTTCGGATTTAGCAAGTTATAAAGACACTGTAAAAACAAGAAGGGAATCTTCAATACATATGTACTTCAGAAAACTTAGAGACAACTTTCATTAGAAAGGGCCAGTTTCTCAACGACATATAGGTATTTTAAACAGAAAGATATTTGAGGTGCAAAAATTGAAAGGGGAATACTAACTACCAATGAAATGGTGCTCGAAAACATATTTCAACATAATATGGGCTTAGGAACTAAGAATCCATACATATCAATCAGTTTAGTAAGAGTAACATTTCATGATGTTTAATACAGAGGAAATATGAATGATGTGTTAAACAGAACGACATATCGTGTATGAGCCATATTTCAAGCAGCATGTACCAGTAAAGCATGAGTATCAAACAGCGATAAATTCATACCCGAGCTGGCAAGTTACTCGCATTCCAAGACACGATAAAAGGAAATTGAAAATAGTGGAGAGAACAATGATACAATATCACAAAGAAAGAGTCACAAACTATACAACATTAAGACTGGAATCCTCATATATAACTAGAACTTCTCTTCGCTGAAACCCCACGGGCTCTGTGTATTTGCATTGATAATTCCATGACAAGCATACAAAAACTTTTACACTGCAAGTCTCTTCAGGAAATCTGGAACGCTTTTTTTCTCATTGGATCTTACTTATATAGGCTTCTTCCTATTTCAGCGAGAAGATATTTTTGGGAAAAAAATCTTCATCGCATAACCAAAATTTGTTAAATGTCATTCTCAAGACAAAAAAATTCATGATGAGGAATCAGGCCTCCCATCATGGACAGTCAGGCTCTTGGCCGTTTTCAAAAACAGAAAATTAAACATCAGTTCGATGAAAAGTAAAATGATGGAGTGGGGCAAAAAACCCACTCAAAACTTAAAAGAAACTAATTCAGTCAAAAGTAAATAGGCCGTTGAGGCAAAATCATGAGTTGACCAAGTATCATAGGTGCGGAAGAGTTGAGGAAGTTGCTAATTCTAGTGGCGGCACGTTCGCAGATGAACTGGCATACTGGCTCGTAAACTAAGTGCACCTCTGCTGACTGTCTGCATCTGGTTCGGGCATTGCTGAGAACCCCTCCACCTCGATAAAGGCCTCTGTGAGGGTGTGGAAACCCGCCCCAGTAGGAAGCTTGTGTTTTATCAAATGGAGGAGGGTGAACTCTTTTTGAAGGAATGAAACAATCATGTCGGCCTTGAGTTGAGCAGCTTTACCTGTCTGGAGGTCGGTTCGATCTCTTTCTTCTTGCAAGCACACTATATATTGTGTCAAAGGAAAGAGCACGGAAGGAGTGGTCGGGTCCCAACAGGAAGGAAGTCCAGCTGTCATGATCTCTCCCCATACTGCGTCGAATCGTTCCACGTTGGCGACCACCTGTTGGAGAGCTCTCGAAGCTGTGACTCGGGCCATCTCTTTGTTTATGATTTTGCAACATTCAATAGCCTCCGTGAATCCGCTTGGAATACCATGCTTCTCCATGTCATCTGATCCCAGCTCATTAAGGAATGAAATATACTCTTTGGCATGTTGGGCCTTGTTGGATAGATCGAGGTCTGCCTCCTGCAGTTTCCTACTGAGATAGGGTATAGCAGACTTATTCTCTCCCATCGTCCTTAAGAAGCCCCATTGCTCGGTCACAGCTGAGATTATATCAGACGAAATCATACTCCTAGCTTCAAGGAGGGTGAGATTTCCCTTTGCACGGCTTTTCATGTCGGCGATATTTTTTTGCTGATCGACCGTCGTCTTCTTTTCCTTCTCTATTTCTCTCTGCAACTATTCTATTATTCTGGTGTTCTCAGCCAGAGAGTTTTCTAAATGTGTGATATTTTTCCTTGTTGTGTACGCTTGATTTTCCAATACCTCATTCTCAGCTCTTGCTACGGCCAATTGCTCAGACAGCGAGCTGGTTCCACTTGAAGCCACGGTCGACTGGTAGCTGTGTGAGTCCCATCTAGCTTGCAGCTCTGTCACCTTAGTCTGTAGTATGGTGATTGTCTCAGCCATTTTCTCTCTCTCCTCTCTTTCCTTTGATAGCTTACTGGACAATTGTGATTTCTCTTGCTCTATTTGCACCAGTTCAGCTATCTGGACATGGTGGGCGGCCGGTATGCGAGCCTGACTCTTTGCTGACGCGACTTCCTTCTGCAGCTGTTCAATCAAAGCCACCTGTGGGTTTGTTTCCCCCGTATCCTTTCCCTTGATTTGGTCCTGGAGGAAATGTACCTGATTTGCTCGGGCGCGGCAGCTGATCTTTTCACTTTTCAGGGTAGCCCTCAACTGTTCATGTTTCTGCTCCAACTTCTTCAACACGAGGCACATCAGTTCATCTTTCATCATATCACATACAGTCTGGAAAAGGTCGCACATGTCGTTGGCTGGCAATTTCTTCATGTCGATCACATACTCGAGCACCCGATAGCTAGTGACACCTGAATTAGGGTCCAAGATAGCTTCTACTATAGATAATACTAGGTTTTTGGTGTCCGCGTTTATGGAGGAAGAGAGCCTGGTATGATATTTCTCAATGTACCCTCCCAGCTCAGCTTTATATTTGTCTCGGATTGCTCTATTTTCCTAATCCCTTTAAATTTCCCTTGGTGAGGTATGCTCTATGATGGCCTGTGTGACCTCTGTGAAGTCAGAAGAAGTGGTACTGTCCCTTAGCACCTTTATCCCGGCCTTGCCTTTATCCAATTGACCATATACTATGAAGGGTTCCAGAAGTTGTTCCTCTCCTATGACTTCTGCCTCACTAGAGGCTGTTTTTTGCTTTTTGTGAGGGGGAACTGCTCCTGATGTGCATGCTTCTTCTCTGCCCGTGTCTTTATTTACGTTCTTCTCCTCCCCTATAGCAGATCAATCTATTTCCATCTGCGAAACCAAAGGCCAAATTTTGAGATTAGCCCTCCATTCCATGAATGGCCTTGGCTCATGCATATAAGGCGCAGACTTGTTCCTTTTTCTTTTTTTCGAGATAATTTCTCGGGGGTCATAAGCCCAAATTTTTCCCAGCCTTAGGTCCAGACCTTGCAGCATTTTCTCAATGATTGGGAGGGCATGTCTCGAGTTCACCACAAAGGGGCCGATTTCAATGGGAAGCCTTAGGATGTAACCCTTCTTGGCAAGAACAAAATGGAGCTGATCGGCCTTGAGGGCCTGCCAGATCTATTCAAGTGCATAAAATCGATGAACAGGAAACAATGGCAGCTGGTAAGGGGAAACTTCAGCTCCATAGACCTGAATTTCAGTGTAGTCATCGAATAGAAACCAATCTCCAGTGCTCTGGGATTTTCTGTCTTGCAGCCAGCTTTTCATTTCTGGAAAGACCCCATGGGAAGGCGAGTCATGAATAATGGTATAGGCAATAGACATGAAACTATGCACGAAACTGGAATAACCCTCTCCCTTAGGTAATTGACGCACAGAGAAATTCCAGTCGAAAGCTGGTCGGGGTTGGGAATTCTCACGATATACTTTGTCTAACCCCAAACCCTCAAATTTATCGGTGTGCTGGTACAAGAAGAGATAGAAAACCATTGAACTGAAACAGAATTGACAGGTTTCTGGAAGCTCCTGGAACTGGGTTCGAATGGGAGTGGCGAGGAAACTAGGAATATCTAATACTACTCCCTTTTGAGACATGAGCCATAAGATATGGACGCACACCGTGGAAATCTCTTCCGGCCTTGCTACCCCTAAAAGGCCAGCAATGAGAGAGAGAATGGGCCGAACCTCCTCTTCGAACAAACTTAATGGAAAAGGCCCTATGGCAGGAAGAGAAGTAACCTGGTCGCTGGTTATAGAGGAGATGAAGGCTTGCCGGGTCTCTCGTGGCTGTTTGATGAACTCGGCGGCTAAAGCTGCTTCCCTGAAACTGATATATGTGGCACTGGTAGGAAAGCGGAGGGCTTGCTTGATAATATCAGGGGAAAGTGAGAAAACTTTGTTCCCCTGAGGAGAGGTGAAGGTGCCTCGATGCTCGTCGAAAACATCTTTGAGCCAGGAGATGAGATCCACCACAGAGTGAACTTGAGGGGAAATTTGGTGGTACAGGCCAGACACTACTACCCGGTAATGGTCTGTGTTCTTAACATGACGACTGAAAAGCACGGGCTTAATGCTGCAGATGTCAAATGGGTATTTAGGGTCACAGATACCAGCTTGCAAGTCGATGAGAGGGTCGAACCCAGGTAGGTTCCTAGATTCACGGACCTGAGGGGTCTCTGGTTCATTTTTCTTGGGCGTTCCCCTTCCCATGGCTGACATTCAAGAATTTGAAAAAGTGAAAGGAAAACAGAGGGAGTATGAATGACGGAGTACCTGAATGGAAGGTAAATATACTCGGGAAAGGGACGCAGGGAACTCTGACAATGATTGGGTAGACCAGGTGCTCTTTCCTACTTGGTATATGCTGTAGACGGAAACCTATGACTTTTTACTGGAGTGAAATATGGGGGAATTGTTATCTCTGGACTAGGTATTTTGAGGTAAAAATATGGATGGGTAAAACGAGTGAAGGCAAGTGTCCTAAGGACAATGACAGTGGGGCACGTGGCGCATAAGGATTATGTGTGTCAGAGTGCGGGTGGGCGCCTCGTGCCGGGTTTAATACTAGTACGGGCCTCAGTACCAGTTAACCTAAAGGACTTTACCTTACCTTTTTATCATATAAAATTGACGATTCTTGAAAATATTTCCCATAAGGCAGATTCTTAACATAGCATATCGATCCTCGGGTCCCGCATGTTAGCTCTGCCACGTTGTCCCCTTTACTTCGGGTCCCCACCATGCCACGCTTTCGCAATTCCATGGGGGTATGGGTCTCTTCCCTTCCTCGCTGCTCGACCCCCTCAGAATTTCCCTCATGTGCGTCTTCACGCAGCGGAAATTTCTTTTAATACATAGATTTTGTGCTCAGTTTAACGTTCCATTGTCTTTTGTATTTCTGTTAGCTTTTTTCCTTTATACTCCATTATTTTTGTCTTAATTCCGCCTTTGGCTTTAACGCACGTGGCCTTCACTGCTTTGTCTCCTTTCGACCCACTTTTGAAGTATTTCATCCTTTGATACAAATCTTAATGCATGACTTGTCAACATTTTAATAAACCAATGACTAATGTTAAAGATTAAACAACATTGGCTCCACCTGGGGATGGCACGTTCATCCTCGAACGTGTCAAGAAATATGCAGACCACCTGTTTATATTTTGTGAACACCACTTCCCTTGCACTTCCGACTTCTCCCTTCATAAATCATCATGACTCATGCATTATTCAATTTAAAAATGAAAACAACAGCTAATGTACAATATAATACAATCAGGCTTCTTTCAGCCTGCTTCAGAATTGAAAGTACGGTTTGAGGAACTGTCCATTTACAGGGGCATCAAGCAGATATCCCTGCAAATTCTCTAGCTTAAAGGTATTATTTCCTTCTTGTTTTGTAATCTTGAAGGGACCGAACCAAAGGGGATCGAATTTACCATGCTTACCTTTTTCGGCCCTTCGCATATCCCACCTGAGCACTAGATATCCCACCTGTAGCTTTTTGTCCTTGGCGTGCTGGTCAAACAACTCCTTCATTTTCTCCTAGTATTCCACAAGTTGCTGATTCAACTGACCACGCGTTTCTTCGAGTTCCACCAGCTGGTTAATTCTTCTGGTCATGCCATCAGGTTCCTCCTGAGCCTCTTACATGAAACGAGCGACGGGTAAAGCTAATTGTATAGGGAACACAGCTGCTCGTCCATATACTAACTCATAGGGAGATTTCCCAGTTGCTATTTTACTAGTAATCCTGTTTTCCCACAGAACGAACTTCAGTTGGGAATCCCAGTTCCTCTGGTTTTCATTTATTGTCTTCTTTAGAGCTCTCACCATCGTTTTATTTGATGATTATGCCAAACCATTCCCTTGTGGGTAGTAAGCTGTAGAGTGACCTAGAGTGATATTATATTGCTGACAGAAACTTACAAATTTTGTAGATTTGAAGGCTTGGGCATTATTAGTCACTATTCCAGCAGGGCATCCAAACCTAGATATAATGTTCTCTTCCATGAATTTAATTATCACTGTGTCTGTAGCATTTCATGCAGGTATGGCTTCCACCCATTTCATGAAATAATTCGTGGCAGTCATGATCCATTTATGCTTTCCACTTGAGGGAGGGTGAATCTCGCTTATGAAGTCAATTCCCCACTGTCTGAAAGGTTCATTGACGTGTACAGGAATCAGGGGCAGAGCTGCAAACTTTTGTTTTTTAGCGAATTTCTGACATTTGTCACATGCTCTAACCCAAGAAAAAACATCTCCAAATAATTTGGGCCAGTAGAAACCGGCCTTCAGAATTTTCTGGGCTGTGATCCTCCAGCTGTAATGTCCTTCACAGATTCCCTCATGAAATTCGATCATTATGTTCTTCACTTCGTCTTCTGTGAGGCATAATAACAATATGCCTGAAAGATCTTTCCAATATAGCTGACCATTGGCAACCATGTACTTTTGTGATCTCAGCCGCAATGCCCTGTATTTTGATTTATCACAGCTAGGTGGACAGCTGAGTGTTAGGAGATACTTAACTATTTCTTTGTACCAAGGACTAGTAAGATACTTCATTAGTATTTTCTGAGTGGCCATTTCCACTTCTTGCTGCCCTGTCTGTTCCTCAGAATCTTCATTTGCAATCATAGATAAATTTATGTCCAAAGCTTGATGATTTGACTCTGATAAAATTCTTGCTAGCCCCTGCCCTTTAATCAGCTTAGTGGGTCTGATGTCCAGATCATATTCCTGTATCTTTGCAATCCACCTACCCCTTTTTCCTTCACTGTCACCCTGAACGAGGATATCTTTAACCGCTGTGGTGGGTACGAGTGCGGTAATGTGAGACTGTAGAATATACATGCGAAATGCCATGAGGGACTTTACCAGGGCATAGGCCTGCTTCTCCAATATATTGTATTTCAATTCTACGTCATGAAGCACCTGACTAAAGAAAGCAATGGGTTGTTCATACCCATCCTCGTTTTTCTGTAGGAGAACTCCAGCTACTGTATGAGGTGATGCAAAAGAGAAAATCATAAATGGTTCAGTGAAATCTGGCCTTGCCAGCACAAGAGCCTCAGAAAATGCATTCTTTATCCTGGCAAAGGCCTGCCTCGATTTTGGTTACCATTTCACCTCATTATTCTTTTTTAACATATATGTTATATGCCTAACTATCTCAGCATAGTTAGGGATAAATCTTCTCAGGAAATTGATACGCCCTAAGAACACCTGGACTTCTTTCTTATTCCTGGGGAGGGAGATGCCATTTATAACCCCCACCCTTTTAGGATCAATATTGACCCCATCCTTAGTTACAATGTGCCCTAGGAGCTTACCCTCTTCTAATGCAAACAAAGATTTCTGAGGATTTAGGGACAGACCATACCTCCTGCACTTTTCAAAAGTTCTCTGTAAATGTTGAATATGCTCGACGTCATCTTTCGAAAACACTGTAATATCATCCAGGTACACCACCAAAAATTTATCTTGTTCCCCAACAAAAGCTATGTCCATAGCCCTCTGAAATGTCGCTCCTGCTTTGATCAGCCCAAAAGGCATCCTAGCGTACATGAATGTACCCCAAGGCATGGTGAAAGCAGTATTTTTCTGGTCTTCTGGGAGTATAGCCACCTGGTTGTAACCCAAAAAACCATCCATCATAGACATCCTAGAGGCCCCCACCACTTTCTGCAGAATGTGGTCCATCTTTGGTAATGGGTAATTGTCTTTCAGGGAGGCTCTATTCAAATTTCTGAAATCCACGCACAACCTTATTTCTCCATTTTTCTTTCGGACAGGGACTAGATTTGCCACCCATTCAGAGTATTTCAATGGCACAATTATTTTAGCCTTTAACAGCTTCTTGATTTCTTTCTCAATGGAGGGGAGTAGTAGAGGGTTTATTTTTCTGAGCTTCTGCTTGTGGGGCCTTGCGTCTGCCTTCAGGGGAATTTCATGCTGCAAAATGCTGATATCAAACGTCCTCAGGTCTTGATGGGACCATGCAAATACATCCCTATAAGACTGAAATAATTGTAGATACTTCTCCTTATAGTTGTCCGGGACCTTTCTGGATAATTTCACAATTTTGGGTTCATCCTCAGTACCCAGATTTAGGTCTTCTACCTGGTTTCCGTCTGTAATTTTGCTGGGCTGCCTGGGGACATCATTTTTGTCAAAAATCCTTTCTAGGGGCACCAGGCCTCTAGGGATGACATTTCCCTTCAGCTGTAACACTTTTCTCCTGGCCATTTTTTCTTCCCACTTGTTTTCTGATTGGTTCTCAACATCATCCCCCTCACAACAGTCGATTTCCATATTAGATAACTCCCCAACTGTCTCTAGAAACCTTTTCACTTGTTCATCATCCTCAAACACTTTCCAGTGTTTGACATTGTCAGGAATCGAAGGTTGGTACCTTACTTCTATCTCATACCTCAGGAGGGGATTTTGGGGTGGCCAGAACGTGCTAGAAGCTACTGCAAGTGAATTTTCCATCCTGTTCTACTCCCAGGGAATGAAATGAATATTAAAAGCTGAGAAAAATTTCTCCACCATGTCCCATACTTCATTCCTATAAGCTCTTAAACGAGGATGTTTAGCTTGACATTGATTTCTGACCTGTCGGACCACTAATTCTGAATCACCCAAGACCTTCAGGGTTTGTATGTTCATATTTCTGGCTGCCTGTAGCCCTAGCAAAAGTGCTTCATACTCAGCCACATTATTGGTGGCTTCATACTATAATTTGAAGGACAGTGGGACCCATTTTCCTGTAGGGGAAATCAATAAAACTCTGGCACCATTACCTTCCCTTGAACTTGCCCCATCGAAATGTAGAGTCCATACCCTTGTTTCAAGACCTTATGAGGATTGTTGAGTCCTTATCTGAAATAAGGAAGGTTCCTGAGCATAACTGTAATCTTCTTCTAACATCAAGCACGAAAAATCTCTATCTTTACTGTAAACCGGTGAATTTTCTGAACTGTCAGCTTTGGTAACCGTTTTTAGAAATCTGGTCTCCCTGTATAATCTCCTCTCCTGCCCGCCAAATATTGGGATGGTGGCATATGTTAGATCCAGTTTGATTGACCCACCAATTTTTGTTCCCTAGGACCTTGATAGTATCATACCAAAACGGGATGGAATGTTAGCCACTACAATGTCCATTACTACACTTTTAGCTGGGATTTGGGCCAGGTTGACCACCAGGTCCTTAATCATGCCCAAGCACTTAACTCTTTTGGAGTCAAATGAGTACAGATCCTGATATGGATGAGTGATCTGGAGCCCTAGTTGTTCCATGATAGATAGAGGCATCAGATTGTGGGAGGCTCCAAAGTCTAACATACAATTGTGGAGCAATAGGTCATGGATCACCAAAGACACGTAAAAAGGAGGTGTAGAGGGGTCTAATTCTTCGACATGTGGACCAAACACTACCATAGGTATTTCTTCTTGTAAGTTGAGGCTGTCAGGGATGTGTATTACTTCTGGGGGAAGCATGAAGGATGTGACCTGGGACTGATATGCAGGTTGCTTTAACAATTCGGTTAGGGGAACTGGGATTTTCACTTTCTCAAACTCTTTTTGTAGACTGAAAGCGGAGGAGGACTTATCTATCGGCACCTCTTTTGATTCTTTCTCCTTAGAGTCTTTGTTCTGGGGGAGAGGTTTGACTTCCTTTATGACTAGCTTAACATTAGGAGGTGTGGTCACTTGTGAAGATGAAGGAATTTGAGTGTCTGAATGTAAAGGTTGGTCAAGAATTTTCTTACCCCTATCGGGGACTTTCCGAGCTGTCTCCTCCTGAGCAGGTGCTGACTTTTGGGGTGTGTCCTCCTCTTCATCTTGAATGTGGGTTCTCTTTCTGGAGGACCTGAGGTCATATTTTCTATTGAACTGAGCTTGCATGAAGTCAACGAATTTTTTACAGTAATCATCAATCTCGGGCTCTTCAGTATCTTCATTGGCCTTCATCTCTGAGTGGGCTTGTACTTCCCCTTTGTCACTTTCATGTACAAGACATTGTATGTCATCACTATCTGAGAAGACAAGGCATGCCTCCTCTTGTTCGTAGGCAGAATCTTCAGGAGAAGCCTCTACTTGCCCCTCCAAGTATAGAGGATGCGGTACCTGATCTTGTTGCTCTTTCTGTCCCCTCTGCAGTATCTGCAAGGGTGGTTTTCTATGTTGAGGATTGAATCCTCTGTTTGGAGCATTCTGGAAATTTTTTGGGGGTGAATTCTTGGCCTCCATCTCAAGCTTGACCAACTTACTTGAGAGATTCTTGATCATCCTATTCATCTCCTCGATCTTGTCGTTGGTCGAATCTCTGTCTTGGCCTGAGGTGGACACTTCCTCTTTCCCCCTCCTTCTAGTATCCTGCTCGTGTTTCCCCTTGGATTTTCCAGTAGAGGCAAAATTAGCTTCTATCTCCAATGCATCAGTTTGTGCATCATCCAGAGTGGCCGACTTCCTCTCTCTCAAGGAGAAACCGAATTCAGAATCAAACGCTGCCACAAAAAAAACCTTAGCAGCAGTCCGGTGAGGCTTCATGTCAGCAGGGAGACTCAGGTACAACTTATTAAATCTTCTGATAAACTCTGACACCCCTTCATTATGTTTCTTTTTTAGAGTGTTGAATTCAGTGAGAATATTGCCATGATCTTTTTTCTCTCCCCATTTTTTATGAAAGCATCCTCCATTCCCTCCCATGTAGTAATAGAACAGACTCCAAGTGTCTTGAACCACTTTCAAGCTTCTCCATCTAAGGATTGCACAAACATCCTTAGGACCACATCCAGATGTTCCACATTGAAATTTTCTGCGAAGGAGAAAAAGACTTCGATATGTTTCTGGGCTTCGATCTTATTCTCACCATTGAATCTGGGCAGTATCTTCAAATAGTCTTGTGGCAAGTCATTTAGTGCCGCAGGTAGCTCCAAAGGAGCATATCTGTTTTGCAGGAAACCAGGGACATTAGCCATCGGAGGAGGAGGTGGAGGTAATAAGAGGGCTTGATGATTAAGTGGAGGATTGGGTGGAAGCACAGTGTGAATGATGATAGGGATATAATGGACGACAGCTTGGGATGATGGAGACAAGGGTGGGGTGGTAACAGCAGATACTTCCATGACCTCTTTAACTTATTCTGTTTCTGGAGTAGGATGGAAAATGTAACAGGTGGTATCTACTGACTCAGCCTCATCTTTAACTCGGATATTTCCTGCGGGTAGGTAGTCAGAGTAATAGCCGGCTTCACCTAGAGCAGAGTTAGAATCTTGCCACTGGGCGACCTGAGAAGAGGAAGAAGGGAGGTCCTCTAGAGAGAGCGGTGGAATTTTAGTATGAAAAAATGGTCTTCCCCTCCAGTTTCTTCTATGTAGGATTATTTCTGGGTCAGACACAGAAGGTGTCCACGGCTCAGATGTATCTGACCTTAGGTGTGGCTTACCGGGAGCCAGGACTGCAAACAGGTTTAACTGTAAAATGACAGTGGAGTCGCCAAGGTGAGGGGTGCACAACTCTCCACTCTTCGTGCTCACCTGAATGAAGAGTGAATGGATTTTTTCGAGGCCCAGGGATTTAAATTTCTTCAACTTCGTCCCCGGCAACGGTGCCAAAAAGATGTTGTAGCTTCTAGAGACAGCCCTGAGTTGCCAAAGACCAGTTCCTAGGACATCTTAAACAATAGGGAGTATAAAGTATATTTCAGGCTTATTATCAGCTTTAGAATCTCTACCTTTTCAACTTATGCAAAACATCATCATATGAATGGGACCAAACTACCTTTGGATTTAGCAAGCTATAAAGACACTGTAAAGACAAGAAGGGAATCTTCAATACATATGTACTTCAGACAACTTATAGACAGCTTTCATCAGAGAGGGCCAGTTTCTCAACGACATATAGGTATTTTAAATAGAAAGATATTTGAGGCGCAGAAAGTGAAAGGGGAATACTAACTACCAATGAAATGGTGCTCAAAAACATACTTCAACATAATATTGGCTTAGGAACTAAGAATCCATACATATCAATCGGTTTAGTAAGAGTAACATTTCACGATGTTTAATACAGAGGAAATATGAATGATGTGTTAAGCGGAACGACATATCGTGTATGAGCCATATTTAAAGTAGCATGTACCAGTAAAGCATGAGTATCAAACAGCGATAAATTCATACCCGAGCTAGCAAGTTACTCGCATTCCAAGACACAATAAAAGGAAATTGAAAACAGTGGAGAGAACAATGATACAATATCACAAAGAAAGAGTCACAAACTATATAGCATTAAGACTGGAATCCTCATATATAACTAGAACTTCTCTTCGCGGAAACCCCACAGGCTCTGTGTATTTGCATTGATAATTCCACGACAAGCATACAAAAACTTTTACACTGCGAGTCTCTTCAGGAAATCTGGAACCCTTTTTTTCTCATTGGATCTTACTTATATAGGCTTCTTCCTATTTCAGCGAGAAGATATTTTTGGGAAAAATATCTTCTTCGCATAACCAAAATTTGTTAAATTTCATTCTCAAGACAAAAAAATTCATGATGAGGAATCAGGCCTCCCATCATGGACAGTCAGGCTCTTGGCCATTTTCAAAAACAGAAAATTAAACATCAGTTCGATGAAAAGTAAAATGCTGGAGTGGGGCAAACAACCCACTCAAAACTTAAAAGAAACTAATTCAGTAAAAATTAAATAGGCCGTTGAGGCCAAATCATGAGTTGACCAAGTATCATAGGTGCAGAAGAGTTGAGGCAGTTGCTGATTCTGGTGGCGGCATGTTCGCAGATGAACTGGCATACTGGCTCATAAACTGAGTGCACCTCTGCTGACTGTCTGCAGCTGGTTCGCGCATTGCTGAGAACCCCTCCACCTCGATAAAGGCCTCTGTGAGGGTGTGGAAACCCGTCCCAGTAGGAAGCTTGTGTTTTATCAAATGGAGGAGGGTGAACTCTTTTTGAAGGAATGAAACAATCATGTCGGCCTTGATTTGAGCAGCTTTACCTGTCTGGAGGTCGGTTCGATCTCTTTCTTCTTGGAAGCACATTGTATATTGTGTCAAATGCAAGAGCACGGAAGGAGTGGTCGGGTCCCAATAGGAAGGAAGTCCAGCTGTCATGATCTCTCCCCATACTGCGTCGAATCGTTCCACGTTGGCGACCACCTGTTGGAGAGCTCTCGAAGCTGTGACTCGGGCCATCTCTTTGTTGATGATTTTGCGACATTCAATAGCCTCCGTGAATCGGCTTGGAATACCATGCTTCAACATGTCATCTGATCCCAGCTCATTAAGGAATGAAATATACTCTTTGGCATGTTGGGCCCTGTTGGATGGATCGAGGTCTGCCTCCTGCAGTTTCCTACTGAGATAGGATATAACAGACTTATTCTCTCCCATCGTCCTTAATAAGCCCCATTGCTTGGTCACAGCTGAGATTATATTAGACCAAATCATACTCCTAGCTTCAAGGAGGGTGAGATTTCCCTTTGCACGGATTTTCATGTCGGCGATAGTTTTTTGCTGATCGGCCGTCATCTTCTTTTCCTGCTCTATTTCTCTCTGCAACTCTTCTATTATTCTGGTGTTCTCAGCCAGAGAGTTTTCTAAATGTGTGATATTTTGCCTTGCTATGGACGCCTACTTTTCCAATACCTCATTCTCAGCTCTTGCTACGGCCAATTGCTCAGACAGCGAGCTGGTTCCACTTGAAGCCATGGTCGACTGGAAGCTGTGTGAGTCCCATCTAGCTTGCAGCTCTGTCGCCTTAGTCTATAGTATGGTGATTGTCTCAGCCATTTTTTCTTTCTCCTGTCTTTCCTTTGATAGCTTACTGGACAATTGTGCTTTCTCTTGCTCTACTTGCACCAGTTCAGCTGTCTGGACATGGTGGGTGGCCGGTATGCGGGCCTAACTCTTTGCTGACGTGACTTCCTTCTGCAGATGTTCAATCAAAGTCGCCTGCGGGTTTGTTTCCCCTGTATCCTTTCCCTTGATTTGGTTCTAGAGGAAATGTACCTGATTTTCTCAGGCGTGGCAACTGATCTGTTCACTTTTCAGGGTAGCCCTCAACTGTTCATGTTTCTGCTCCAAATTCTTCAGCGCGAGGGTGACACGCATCAGTTCATCTTTCATCATATCACATACAGTCTGGAAAAGGTCATACATGTCGTTGGCTGGCACTTTCTTCATGTCGATCGCATACTCGAGCACCCGATAGCTAGTGACACCTGAATTAGGGTCCAAGATATCTTCTGCCATAGATAATACCAGGTTTTCGGTGTCTGCGTTCATGGAGGAAGAGAGCCTGGTATGATATTTCTCAATGTACCCTCCCAGCTCAGCTTTATATTTGTCTCGGATTGCTCTATTTTCCTGATCCCTTTCAATTTCCCTTGGTGAGGTATGCTCTATGATGGCCTGTGTGACCTCTGTAAAGTTGGAAGAAGTGGTACTGTCCCTTAGCACCTTTATCCCGGCCTTGCCTTTATCCAATTGACCATATATTGTGAAGGGTTCCAACAGTTGTTCCTCTCCTATGACTTCTGCCTCACTGGAGGCTATTTTTTTCTTTTTGTGAGGGGGAACTGCTCCTAATGTGCCTGCTTCTTCTTCCCCTGTGTCTTTATTTACGTTCTTCTCCTCTCTTGTAGCAGATGAATCGGTTTCCATCTGCGAAACCAAAGGCCAAATTTCGAGATTAGCCCTCCATTCCATGAATGGCCTTGGCTCATGCATATAAGGCGCAGACTTGTTCCTTTTTATTTTGTTCGAGATAATTTCTCGGGGGTCATAAGCCCAACTTTTTCCTAGCCTTAGGTCCAGACCTTGCAGCATTTTCTCAACGATTGGGAGGGCATGTCTCGAGTTCACCACAAAGGGGCCGATTTCAATGGGAAGCCTTAGGATGTAACCCTTCTTGGTAGGAACAAAATGGAGCTGATTGGCCTTGAGGGCCTGCCGGATGTATTCGAGCGCATAAAATCGACGAACAGGAAACACTGGTAGCCGCTAAGGGGAAACTTCGCCTCCATAGACCCAAATTTCGGTGTAGTCATCGAATAGAAACCAATCTCCAGTGCTCTGGGATTTTCCAGCTTGCAGCCAGCTTTTCATTTCTGGAAATACCCTAGGGGAAGGCGAGTCATGAATAATGGTATAGGCAATAGACATGAAACTATTCACAAAATTGGAATAACCCTCTCCTTTAGGTAATTGACGCACAGAGAAATTCCAGTCGAAAATTGGTCGGGGTTGGAAATTCTCACGATATACTTTTTCTAACCCCAAACCCTCAAATTTATCGGCATGCTGGTACAAGAAGAGATAGAAAACCATTGAATAGAAACAGAACTGATGGCTTTCTGGAAGCTCCTAGAACTGGGTTCGAATGGCAGTGGCGAGGAAACCAGGAATATCTAATACTACTCCCTTTTGAGACATGAGCCATAAGAGATGGACGCACACCGTGGAAATATCTTTCGGACTTCCTACCTCTAAAAGGCTAGCAATGAGAGAGAGAATGGGCCGAACCTCCTCTTCGAACAAACTTAATGGAAAAGGCCCTATGGCAGGAAGAGAAGTAACCTGGTCGCCGGTTATAGAGGAGATGAAGGCTTTCCGGGTCTCTCGTGGCTGTTTGATGAACTGGGCGGCTAAAGTTGCTTCCCTGAAACTGATATACGTGGCACTGGTAGGAAAGTGGAGGGCTTGCTTGATAATATCAGGGGAAAGGGAAAAAAATTTGTTCCCTTGAGGAGAGGTGAAGGTGCCTCGATGCTCGTCGAAAACATCTCTGAGCCAGGAGATGAGATCCACCATAGAGTGAACTTGAGGGGAAATTTGGTGGTATAGGCCAGACACTACTACCTGGTAATGGTCTGTGTTCTTAACATGACGACTGAAAAGCACGGGCTTAATGCTGCAGATGTCAAATGGGTATTTAGGGTCATAGATACCAGCTTGCAGGTCGATGAGAGGGTCGAACCTGGGTGGGTTCCTGGATTCACGGACCTGAGGGGTCTCTGGTTCATTTTTCTTGGGCGTTCCCCTTCTCATGGCCGACGTTCAAGAATTTGAAAAAGTGAAAGGAAACCAAAGGGAGTATGAATGACGGAGTACCTGAACGGAAGGTAAATCTGCTCGAGAAAGCGACGCAGGGAACTCTGACAATGATTGGGTAGACCAGGCGCTCTTTCCTACTTGGTATATGCCGTAGACGGAAACCTCTGACTTTTTACTATAGTGAAATACGGGGGAATTGTTATCTCTGGACTGGGTATTTTTAGGTAAAAAGACAGATGGGTAAAACGAGTGAAGGCAAGTGTCCTAAGGACACTGACAGTGGGGCACGCGGCGCATAAGGATTGGGTGTGTCAGAGTGCGAGTGGGTGCCTCATGCCAGGTTTAACACTAGTACGGGCCTCAGTACCAGTTAACCTAAAGGACTTTACCTTACCTTTTTACCATATAAAACCGATGATTCTTGAAAATATTTCCCATAAGGCAGATTCTTAACATAGCATATCGATCCTCGGGTCCTACAAGTTAGCTCTGCCACGTCATCCCCTTTACTTCGGGTCCCCACCACACCACGCTTTCACAATTCTGCGGGGGTATGGGTCTCTTCCCTTCCTCGCTGCTTGACCCCCTCGGAATTTCCCTCATGTGCGTCTTCACGTAGCGGAAATTTCTTTTAATACATAGATTTTGTGCTCAGTTTAACATTCCATTGTCTTTTGTATTTCTGTTAGCTTTTTGCCTTTATACTCCATTATTTTTGTGTTAATTCCACCTTTGGCTTTAACGCACGTGGCCTTCGCTGCTTTGTCTCCTTTCGACCCACTTTTGAATTATTTCGTCCTTTGATACAAATCTTAATGCATGACTTGTCAACATTTTAAT